>SEYY01020334.1:52500-90000 GCA_009176605.1 Armadillidium nasatum
CAAACATTTAAAATACAAATTAAAAATATATAAGCACAAAAATTTATTAAACTGATCAACAAAGTATTCAGTGGGAATATCAAATTAAAAAGGTCATATATATATATATATATATATATATATATATATATATATATATATATATATATATATATATATATATATATATATATATATATATATATATATATATATATATATATATATATATATATATATATATATATATATATATATGCGGGTCATGTCAGACGTAGTTATGCTTTTAAAGTTGCTTCTGTTAGTAATAATAATGAAATTAATAATAATAATAATAATAATAATAATAATAATAATAATAATAATAATAATAATAATAATAATAATAATAATAAATAATAATAATAATAATAATAATAATAATAATAATAATAATAATAATAATAATAATAATAATAATAATAATGATAATGATAATAATAATAAAAATAATAATAAATAATAATATAATATTAATGTTATCTAATAAATACTAAATTTATTAGCCTATTTCCTTAATACCCTGCCAATATAAGGGTCATTTACAATGTCAAAAGCTAGTTAAATAAATTTAAAGATTATAAAATATTCCCTTGTCCTCTCTCTCTCTCTCTCTCTCTCTCTCTCTCTCTCTCTCTCTCTCTCTCTCTCTCTCTCTCTCTCTCTATCTATCTATCTATCTATCTATCTATCTATATATATATATATATATATATATATATATATATATATATATATATATATATATATATATATATATATATATATATATATATATATATATATATATATATATATATATATATATATATATATATATATATATATATATATCTGTCTATTTATTTATATCTATCTATCTATCTATCTATCTATCTATCTCTCTCTCTATCTATCTATCTATGATCTATCTATCTATCTCCCTCACTCATATTTTCAAATCACCGTCAGTAGTTACGTGAATACGTGACGACTAGCCATGAAATACATAAATTATGATTTTACCTGACAATTGTCAAATTTTTTTTTTTTTTTTTTTTTTTTTTTTTTTTTTTTTTTTGACAACCCAGAGCAAACCCTACTTATTTATTCATCGCATGCTTGTAAGTTAAAAAAAAATTCCTTTCCTGCGGACATATTATTACTCATCCAGTGACAAAGGATGATTTAAAGAGTTTTTAACCAAAATTTGAAAAGTAGTTCCGTGAGGATGACTTTGAACAATGTCCTCACACCAAGATGAAAATCACTCATCCTTCTGTACATGATGTAACACGTTAGGAATGCTCTGAGTACCTACAGAAGTATAAATATACTTAGTAATGACATCGAATAAAAAGATTTGCCTGAAGTAAATTATGACGTAACTACTTCAGATTCAAATAAACGCAACTGCGACGATGGTAGTGACGTCATTAATTACAAATTTTGCTAGATTTAAATCAATTGACAAATTACAGACTGAAAGATGCTCGAAATAAAAGTATACGTCACAGATATCTCAAAGTACCATTATCCAAACTTTTAAAACATATATACTTCATTACTATATATTATATTTTAACTTTGGTATTCCATTCTTTCGCAATATAAAAACATTTTTTTGATCGCATAAAAATTCATATGATGGGATTTCACATTTTCAACATCTCACTGTCATTGCTCTATTCGAGAGAGGAGAGGAAACTTTTCTAGGTAGTATATACCTTGGATCCGCAACTGGGATCCAACTGGCTCCCTAAAACACTCTTCTCAACCAATATACCGTTATCCCACGGTACACTGCATAACAGTAACACGGTTACTTTCTGTATTCTTTCTCCACCTCCTTACTAAATCATTACTATTATATATTATTTCGTAGAGTGTGTTCGTCAATGTCAATTTCAAAGACTTTCATGTAACCTTACTTCATAATTAAACAAATCCCTGTACAAAATAATCAATACCTATTTTACTACCGTCATGATATATTTAAACCAATGGTTTCCAACCTCTTTTGCATGTGGACCCCCAGATTCCTAACTTTACATATGTGAACTCTCTGAGTTCTAACTTTACGTATGTGGACCCCATGTGAACCCCCTAAGTTCTAAATTTACGTATGTGAACCCCCTGAATCCAAACTTTACGCATGTGGACCCCTATTTACTCACACTTAATATTCGTAAATTAAATATTATCTTGTTGGTTAGTAAAAACTAATAATTAAATCCAATCCAAACTTCTGTGGTTGGGAAACGATGATTCAAACTATTGTATTATTATTTAAATAAGATCTTAATACTTAGTTAATTTTCAATGGACTCTATCTTTATATTATTTCGTTGTACTAACATTTATATTATTTTGCTATACTAATATTTTAGGAAACCTCATTAAACCATAAAGATTTTTTTTTAATTTGTGTATAGAACATCTTGAATACTAAACTAGACCCAATATTAGTTCCAGAAACTGTTAAGTTACTAGGTTAACAAAGTTTCGTAGTACTGCTCACGTTTAATTAAAGACTTTAAAAAAATAAGACAGTAGACAGGTGTATGTAGGCATTCTTCTCCGAAATGACGGCCATCGGTACATGAATTTTTTGTTGTTGTTGTTTTGTGTCTGAGAGCGGACCTCACCTACGAGGGCATATGCCGTCCCTCCAGGCAGACAAAATACTGCCCTTCAGGCCACCACCAGTTCAGATTCAGAGCGAGCGAACCACACGCTCCGAGAGCTGGTGATGCTCTCCGGTACATGAATTGAAAGAAGAGGGAAAACGAAGATGTAAAGATAGGAATTGGCAACTAAACAAAATAAAATGTTCATGGGAATAAAACCCAAAAATTTCTATGAGAACTGTTCGATTTCATTATTTCTATTACACACGCACACACACACACACACACACACATATATATATATATATATATATATATATATATATATATATATATATATATATATATATATATATATATATATATATATATATATATATATATATATATATATATATATATATATATATATATATATATAGGGTGGTTAAATTTTAAGGGCCGATGTTGATTTTGAATAAAACACAAATTACTTAGGAATTTATTGTCATTTCTTTTTATTATGATAATATGGTATGGTTCAATTATGTATGGAACAAAATATCGGCCAAATGGCCGCCGCGACCTCGGCGGCACACCTCCATCCGATGGTCCAAATTTTCGATGACGCTGAGGCATAATTGGGGTTCTATGCCGTTAATGTGCCGAATTATCTCATCCTTTAGCTCTTGAATTGTTGCTGGCTTATCGACGTACACCTTTTCTTTCAAATAACCCCAAAGAAAGAAGTCCAACGGTGTCAAATCACATGATCTTGGCGGCCAATTGACATCGCCACCACGTGAGATAACACGGCCATTGAATTTGTCGCGCAAAATAGCCATTGTTTCGTTAGCTGTGTGGCAAGTGGCACCGTCCTGTTGAAACCACATATCGTCCACATCCATACCTTCCAATTCGTGCCATAAAAAGTTCGTTATCATCTCACGATAGCGAACACCATTCACAGTAACTGCCTGACCGGCCTCATTTTGGAAAAAATACGGCCCGATGATGCCGCCAGCCCATAAACCACACCAAACAGTCACTCTTTGTGGGTGCATTGGTTTTTCGACAATCACTTCTTGGATTAGCATTCGCCCAATTGCGGCAATTCTGCTTATTGACGTATCCACTGAGGTGAAAATGTGCTCATCACTGAAGATGATTTTCCTCGAAAATTGATCATCCACTGTTGCCATTTCTTGCCACCATTCTGACCATTGACGACGTTTTGTATGGTCAAGAGGCTTTAGTTCTTGAGTCAATTGCACCTTGTAAGCGTTTAAATGCAAGTCTTTATGCATAATGTTCATCAACGACGAGCGTGAGAGGTGCAATTGTTGGGCACGACGACGAGTTGAAGTGGATGGCTCCTCAGCCACACTATCGCGAACAGCAGCAATATTTTCTGCAGTACGAGCTGTACGAGCATGCACTGGTCTTTTCAAATCTCCTACAGACCCGGTTTGCTCAAATTTTTTCACGATTTTTCCGATTGTACGCACATTTGGACGATTAAATTGACCAAAAAAATCACGAAGTGCACGATATGCATTTTGATTTGAACGCCCATTTTCATAATAAGCCTGAATAACTTTAACACGTTGCTCCATTGTGTATCTTTCCATGGTTCAAATTGAGTAAGTCTGAAATTGAAAAAAGTCAAATGAAATGCAGTAAAAAAACTTGACGTTTAGGTGTGGTTCACATTCAACATCGGCCCATACAATTTAACCACCCTATATATATATATATATATATATATATATATATATATATATATATATATATATATATATATATATATATATATATATATATATATATATATATATATATATATATATATATATATATATACATAATTGTATTTATTATAGTATATACCTAGGTATATATATATATATAATATATATATATATATATATATATATATATATATATATATATATATATATATATATATATATATATATATATATATATATATATATATATATATATATATATATATATATGAAACCAGTATCGGAAAGGCCAAATATACTCAGATTGATGAGGAAATTGTTAATTAGCATAAGGAATACTTAAAAGAAATAGGAAATAAACACAAGGCCTCAAAATCCTCTACAGACGAGTCCAAAAATTCCATGTTTTCACGAACGATTCGAAGCAACATCTAAAACGGAACAATAAATTGAAGCTCTTTAGTGCCCTATATATATTAGTTGGAATACAGAGAATGAGAAAATACCTTCAAAAATAAGAAAGCTGAAAGAAAAGGATATTATTTCAAACCTTTTTTTTTTTCACTGTTGAATACAGAAGGAGTTAGTTTAGCAACTGAGTGCCGAGTCAGAGAGAGCTAGAATGAACAAAATATAGACTAGGCACTCTAGTTTTCCCAAAGAAGAATGTAAATGATGACTGAAGAGCTCGTAAATAGTTTTCATTGTAATAGTCATAGCTCATGGAGATTGAAAAAGTAGCTCGTCTGCAAAAATAAAGAAGTTCACGAAAACTCAACCTAACCCAGATCTATCACGTGGGTACAGACGTAAACTTTAAAATGAGAAACTTCAAATGTGAAGGAAAAAGAAATGACGAAGAATTCCACAGAATAGATGGTGCTGAAAAGGAATAGGAACGACATTGCGTAAACCTGGAATTGCAAACCCCACACAATAAACTATTAAAGGTATGGCACCCCATGTGCTGAGAGGACATCGCTGGCAGATTTAAGAGATATACATTGAATGTAAAAGAGTTGGTGCGACAGAAAATCGTAAACACCACCCTTTCAAGTAAATCTAGTAAATCTGTGGAATTACCACAGGTTTACTAGCTTGACCCAGTAGAACAGAAATGGAATATGTGTTCAAAGTTAGTGTATTTAGATACATGAGAATCTCCGTGCCTTGCTAGATATTTGAATCTAAAATTTAAATTTGCTAACTTATCTTTTAGAAGGATTTAATTAATTTTATTACATAGAAAATCTCTTTACCTTTGTTTATCAGAGTATTTGTTTTCGAGATACCTCAAGGGAAGATTTAAGTACTTTGACCTTGGGAAAAAGCATCCCTTAGGTAATCATCAATATATGATTTCCCTTAATATATATTACATAGAAAATCTCTTTACCTTTGTTTATCAGAGTATTTGTTTTCGAGATACATCAAGGGAAGATTTAAGTACTTTGACCTTGGGAAAAAGCATCCCTTAGGTAATCATCAATCCCTTAATATATTTACAGGGATTTTTCCCAAATTCTTGTGTCTAATATTTTATCATCGCTTTCAAAAATATTTAAAAAATTATTCAATTTTAGCGATTTCTTAGTTGAAACCTACGTATTTGTCAAGTATTTTGAAACAACAATACAAATTTCACCACCGGATAGTAATGATGTGGGAGGGGTGAGATGAGATGAGGGGTTAACTATTGGAAGCCGCCCCTCTTGGCTTCTTCCCGACTTTCTTACATGTTTTTGTGTGATAATGTATGAAAAATGCTTTTAGTGTGTGACAATGGAAGAGGGAAGCATTTACTGGAGAAACAACACTTCTTAATTAAGCTGTAACAATTAAAGTGTTTGGTGATTTATGATATTATTTTCCGTACGTAAAATTTATAAATATATCCATCACAGATACTTTTATTTATTTCTTCAAATAAATTGTCAATTATTGGCATGAAATATGCTTTCAGTGTTTGGAAATTATTTTTTTTATTTAAAAAAAAACAAAAAAAAAACAAACAAACAGAAGACTTATCTACGATTATTTTTTAACAAAATATATTTGGCACACATCTCAAAAAAAAGAAAATATATCTTCAATCTTCGGTCTACTAACCTCAGAAAGTGTTTATCTCAAATCCAGTACCCTCATCAGATTTGGTCAATGACACTTTTATTAATTGATCTGACTGATTCACTCTGTCTTTCTAGGGTCTTTGTTAGGCTTAGTCAACGTAACGGCCAAGGAAGATCCTTCAATGTCGACAAATGTACTTCTTTATCGCTCCAGAAAGGCTTGTTGACTGTTTGAGCAAACTGTTATTTACCCACTATATTCTCCATATATATATAATATATATATATATATATATATATATATATATATATATATATATATATATATATATATATATATATATATATATATATATATATATATATATATTCGAGAAATGGTCTGGGATCTTATTACATCAACCAGAGTGGGATCTCAACAGAAAACATTCTAATTAAAAAACCGACATACATTCATGCAAGGCTTATGAAAGTGTTTATATCAAATGAAGTAGGACAAGAAGAGGGTGGAAGAGTGGAAGACCTTGGCGTTAAAGTGCATAAAAGAATGAGAGTAGCGGTAAAGCCTAAGGTCAGAGAATTGAACATATATAGGACGCTGTTGTGTGAAAACAAGAAGAACCAGATAAAAAAGGTTAGAAGTTTCAGTTGTAATAGCGATAAAAATAGCGATAAAGTAATATATTAATGCAGGGTCTTAATTAAAAGTTATGGTGGGAAAAAAAGTTCATTCGCGTAACAGGTGGAAGAACAAAAGCTCCTTAGATTTGTATATCAAAGAAAAGCTGTGATGGTGAATCCATCTCATTTAATATATATTTTTTTTAAATGAAAAAATTCACATCTCACGGGCATTGCCCTATTCATGGAGGGGAGCTTATATAGGTAGTATATAACTAGGATCAGCAAACGGGATTGAACTGGCGCCCTCAGACACGTTAAACAATCACTATAATACAGCTCTTCTCGACTTATAAAATATTCCGCCCTCACTAACTCTCTACAATCTCTTTCTGTCCATCGAAATTGTTGCGTCACACTCTATATTCTATTGGTAACACAACGGACACTGCCCCTGTGAAATCTCCATTCGTATACCACTGAGAAGGGCTCATCCTTTCTCTGTCCAACACTCTGAACCCAGATTTAAGGTTACTAAGATGCTCCATCTGCTATGTACTCTACTAGTAAAGTCTGCAGACTTTACTAGTAGAGTGTGTTACATGTAACACACTCTTTTATTTATTTTCCCAACTTCCATTGACTTGCGCACCTTCGAACGGCGTGTATCAGGACATATCGGCCTTTAACGAAAATGATTCCAACATTTCCCCTTTCGCCTTTTCCCACCAGAGGATATATATATATATATATATATATATATATATATATATATATATATATATATATATATATATATATATATATATATATAATATATATATATATATATATATATATATATATATATATATATATATATATATATATATATATATATATAACTTTTGATTTGATTTGATGGAAAAGGTCAGGAGTTCACACAATACACTCAGATGTACGCACACACATATATTTTTTTATTATTTTTATTCTTTTTTACACACATCACTACCCCTTACGGGAAGAGTTCTATTCAAGGAGGGGGTGTTAAAGTAAAAAAATTATTTAAAAAAAAACACAAAATTCCCATACCTGACGCAAATTTCGCAGGTGAGCACAGACGTGGGCTTTAGAAAGTGGGCTTTAGATTAAGTAGTTTAGATTGCAGCAGGAAACACAGAAGATGGGAGAGAATTCCACAAAACAGTAGTGGCTGGAAAAAGGAGACACCACAGCGGAGAATCCTGGAGTTGCCTATGTCCACACAAAATTCATGTGCAGATAATGCACCTCATGATGATTATATATATATATATATATATATATATATATATATATTATATATATATATATATATATATATATATATTATATATATATATATATATATATATATTTATATATATATATATATATATATATATATATATATATATAATATATATATAATATATATATATATATATATATATATAATTTGATAATTGCCGCTGTAGTACCTATAGAAAAGAGACAGAGCGCCAACATCATGTCACAAAGATAAAGGTTTAAGTGAACTGCAAATAGCGGAACAGTTTATAAGTCTTATGGCTTTTGACTCGACTCTATCCAAAAGACGGATAAACTTGAGCCACTCTAGGTATGAGAGAAGTACTCCATACAAGAACTGATAAGGCCCTTGTACAAGTGGAGTAACTGTGAAGAGGAAAAAATTCTCGCAGCCTAAACAAAACTCCAAGCAATTCTTTTGTTTCCAAGATATTTTTTGTTTAAGTGGAGGCAAAGGATGTTTATATTGTCAACAGGACGGGGGAGAGCCATCGTAAGAAATAGAAAAATTTAGGTGTCTTTGAGAGGGAAATTTCTGGAAGTACAATTTTTAAAGAGTTGAAATTCACAAGCTTGTTACGACCCCACTAGAAAATTCTATCCAGATCAGCATAAATGAAATCGGAAAGATTAAGACGAGAGGCAACTCTAGATTAAAAGAGGGAGAAGATTTGAAATGAGTAGATGAATGGAGGGTCGAGTCATTGGCAGATGAATGGATAGGGTTAGATGTGTGGCTGAAAAGAAAGAAAAGAGTAGGAGACAAAGAACACTGTAGAACGTCACAATTGACAGGAAAGGAAGAAGTCGCCTCTTCAACAACAGCAGAAATGGAACAATTAGAGGAAAGCTAGACATAAGTAAGCAAAGAGAAGGAGGAAACCCAAAACAGATCTCGAGCGCCTAAAGTCATACGGATCGTCGGAAAGAAGGGAATTGGATTTCAGATGATCCAAGAAATATGAGTTGAGAAGGGTTCCAAAGATTTTAGACAGAATACAAGTGAGAGCTATAGGGCGATAGTTAGAAGGATTAGAGAGGCTGCTATCCTTCGGAATAGGTTGGACTAATGCGCGCTTCTAGCACTGGAAAAGTACCAATATTGATGCATAGAGTGAAAAGTTGAACGAGGGATGCAGTCAGCTCAGAAGCACACTCTCTTAAAACTCTTGGAGGAATGCCATCCGGGCCGCTTGCCTTCCTAATGTTCATAGATTTCAGAAGCTCATGCACATGATTAAATGTAATATCAGGTAAAAGCATGGAACATTTAAGAGGAGAAGAAGTACAAGGATGATTGCCGGAATTGTAAAGGGTTGAATTAGAGGAGAACGGGAGGTCAAAGAGTGGAGTGTTAGCAATAGAACCGTCAAAGTGAATAAGAGGGGGAAATTAAGATTTACAGAAGTTGTTAGAGATGTTTTTGGAAAACGGTAGGAGAATTTAGGATCTCACATCTTCGATTGGTGAAGCACCGCTTTGCTCGTCTAAGAATTTCACTGCAACGATTCCGAGCAGAAGGAAAATTAGCGAGAGTGGTAGGAGAACTTCTGCATTCTCGATACGCAATGTCCCTAGCTTGAATGACACGAGAACAAGTACGATTAAACCATAGATTTTTGAGGAGAAAAAGATTTAAATGAAAAAGGAATCAACCTGTTGATCCCATCAACGATTACACACTAACCTTATCAGCAGAAACAGAAGCGTTTTGAGAGACCAAGTAATCCCTCCAGGGATAGTTAGCGTAGAAGCAACACAAAGCCCCCCTGTTAGCCCGATCAAAGTGCCAGAAGATGCGCTTAGGGCAGGATGGAGCATTTGAAAAAAAAGCTTTAAAATTAAGGGAAATGAGGTTGTGATCAGATTTTCGCATCTCAAGAAAAAAATACTATAATAATCACCCTTCTCACCATACTCCTGTAGGTGCTAGCACCTGTCAGCTGTCTCGAACAAAATTCCTCCATCGCCCACGATCTCCCGCGCCGTCGTCGATCAAAAGGTTCGAAAGGGTTCCGAGGCAAGACATGAGTTTCTTGAGCAAGGCAATCAGTTGGTGGCTTGCTAGGCCTATCTCAACTATAATAATATTAAGAAAAATTAAAATGAACTTTGAAACATGTACTTGGCTTTAAGGCGTTTTCTTTTTTGTCATTTGTGCTTAAAAACGTAAGAAATTCTTGAATTCGTATTCGTTTTTGTCAAATTTATTATAAATGACATCATTTGTCTTAAAAAGTAAGGATTTCCTAAATTCTGTAAGTATTTTCCATGCCTAAGGAATTTAGCACGTTCGTACGAAAAATGTAAACCGAAGAGATGTCGGTGGAAAACTATTTTTATTTTATTATTTTTACAATGATAATATGAATATGGAAATTAATATTGGTATCAGTAAATATCAATATTTTTCAAGTAGTAAAATCTCTGCCACTCACAGGCGTTGAAGAATATTAAAAGCTTCAGAAACAACAAGTTTTAGAATCGGCGTAAAAAGAACAACATCAATTATTGAAAGATGAAAAAGAAGATTTTTCCAAATCTGGCTCGCGTTGCTCGAGTTCTCATATCTTGTGGTTCACTCGCTCTGAACTCGTGATGGCTTGAAGGGTAGTATTTTGTCTGCCTGGAGGGACGGCATAGGCCGTTGTAGGTGAGGTCCATTCTCAAAAAAAACAAAACAAAACAAAATTCCATCTTAATTGTATTGACAAAACTGTTGAAGGAACAGTATATATATATATATATATATATATATATATATATAATATATATATATATATATATATATATATATATATATATATATATATATATATATATATATATATATATATATATATATATATATATTATATATATATATATATATATTACAAAAAAGTGTAATAGTTTCAATTTATTTAGATTTTTAATGTTTCGTTTGCCTCCATTCGTATTTTACTATTGTTAATTAATGTTTATAATCTTTATATTTATCCTTTTAAATATTACTATTAATAACATAGTATATAGTACAAATATGTTTCTATGTCCATAAGGTGGAATATTTTTACTTAATTATAGTTATCATTTTTTACTTTTTAATATTTTGTGTTCATAAAATACTCCTGTGATCAATGTAGATAAATATTTTGTTTGTGAAATAAAATGGTTGAAATGTATTATAAACTTGGTTAACTTGATAAATGGTAGATGATTCTAATAGTTAGAAGTGTGTGGTACTTCGTACTAATGTCTAGTAATAATTTTAATTATCAGATGATTTAGGTATGGTTTTTGGTATCAATTTGAGTGTCAGAATCGTGTCTAGATCCTAGAACCAGCTGGCAAAATGTTAATTATAAACCGTAATATTACTTATAAGATCAAGGAGGTAATGAAGAAGATCTATAATACTTGTTATTCCGTTAATTGAGTATTATTCACGTTTATAATACTCACCTGAAAAGAGCATTAACAGGGTCGAGGTCCAGCTGCTATACAAGGTCGATTAGTGGTTTTTGAGAATGTTTTGATTTTTATTCCCTTTTTGGATTTTGACTCCAAATAACTTTTAAACCTTTATAGACTCAGAAAAACGTCAGAAATCAATTTAAAAAATGCATATACATTGAAAATTTCATCAAAATCGGTCAAAAAACTTTTTTATGAGATTGGATCCTTTACCTTAAACTGAAAAAAAATTTAGCATGTTTTCGGTGGAAATATTTCGTAGAGGGAACACGATTCAGATTTTAAATTTTTTTACTCTCTTGACTAATAGAAAATATTTGATGATAACAGAACGAAGTTAAAGCCACTGTGGTCTAATCTTTCCCATATTTCTAAATTAGGGGAAGACAACACCCTTGTTTTCAATACCTCGAAAACTCAACTCATTTTTTTCTATGTTATACAATCTTCCACACTGCTGTAACGTTCAAACGTAACTCAACCTCTACTTCACCTTATACTATATTCCTTGAGTTTCCCTTTCCATGAAAAGATCAACTAATTTCTTACATTAAACAAGTTCATAAGAAATGAGGAATCCAAAGGAGACTACAAAACTTTTTTCACAAACAATCCAGTCGCTCGCTATCTATCTGGATGTCGTCTGTTTTTGAATCGAATTGACGCGTAACTCACTCTACGGATACTATCTTTCTTCTAACGATGCAACTCTCCCATACATCCCTCCTTTGAGGAAGATTTATGTAATTTGCCTTTCTACATAGTCTTATGATTTCTACAATTAGCTCTCTAACCCTAGACTTTACCACTAAACGCATTCATACACACACACACACACTTATATATATATATATATATATATATATATATATATATATATATATATATATATATATATATATATATATATATATATATATATATATATATATATATATATATATATATATATATATATATATATATATATATATATATATATATACTCATAAAATAAACATTATTTATTGACAGCTGAAGATTAGAAAATTGTCAGTATTTAGAATTGAAATTGAAGCTGGAATGAACAAGTTTGAGATGACATTTTTGTAAGCCATTGATCAAAATTTACATTATTTTTTTTTTTAAAATGTTATGAAAATGGCTTTTATTGTGGGAGGGGGGGGAGGAGGAGGAGGGAGAGGGAAGGGGAGAAAAGGATTAGGGCATATTAGAATATCTAACGATTGGCAGAGTAATGCCAAAAATGTTTGGGGGGGTTTGAATAATATTTATATATATATATATATATATATATATATATATATATATATATATATATATATATATATATATATATATATATATATATATATATATATATATATATATATATATATATATATATATATATATATATATATATATATATATATATATAGGGGGTTGGACAAAAATATGTAACATCTGGGAAAATTCATGACGGTAATAACAAGCATGCTATAGCTGCGTTTGTAGGTCGTACTGTTGTTTATGCGCAAAGCAACTATTATTATAAACTCATCTACACGTTTCGCGCATCATTTGTCGTCAATGCAGGGTTCTGTTCAGTCGTAAGTGAAACATGACTGAGATGACGGAATTCCAACCCAGCCAAATTATTGAGGCTCGTATGGTGGGTTCATCTGTAACCAAAGTTTCAAAGATTGTGGCTGCACATGGTAGAACTGGAAAAACCGCATCCAACAAACATCAGAGTGGACAGAAATGTGTGTTGAATGACAGAGACAGTCGAACATTGCGTAGGGTTATGATGAAAAATCAGAAGTTTGCTACTCCAAGGATTGCTGTCATGCAGAGTACCGTACTCACAAACCCTATTAGCATCAAAGAGTAGTATGAAGGGAACTGTACAAGCAAGGTTTGTATGGACGAGCCGCCATTCAAAAAGAACTCATCAGTACCCAAAACGCTAATAAGAGGGGGCAGTGGCTTCAAAGGCATAAAAAACTTAACTTTGGAGCAATCAAAGATCATTTGGTCAGATGGGTCTAGCTTTACATTCCTTCCGACCTCTGACTGAATAAACGTCTGGAGAACTCCTGGCCAAACTTACAATGCAGGTTGTTTGCAAGCCCTATTGAAACATGGCGAGGGTTCCGTCATGACATGGGTAGCCATATCGTGTTTTCTGCCGGACCTATCACTGCCTAGCAAGTTCATGGCTGACATGTCCTGATACACGGCGTTTAAAAATGTGCAAGTCAAAGGAAGTTGGGGGGAAAAAAAAGATAAAGGGAGTGTGTTGTAGGCTTTACAGTAGAGTACACGTAAGATTGAGCATATCGGTTAAGTCTGGGGTCGGAGAGTTGAACAGAGAAAGGATGAGGCTGTGTAGAAAGTCGTGTCTCACGAGCCCTTCTCAATGGAGGAGGAATGCGACGTGAGAGTTCAGAAGAGCAGTGTCCGTTGTAATAGTGAAAGTATAGAGAGAGTGACGCAACAATTCAAACGGGGAGAAAAAGATTGGAGAGAATTAGTAAGAACAAAAAAGTTTATAAGACGAAAACCCTAGACTCCACCTTTTCGAGAAGAGCTGTATGTGTGGAACCACCCCAGATGTGTGAGGCGTAATCCATACAGGAGTGAACAATACCCCTATAAAGAACAAACAATTGGGGTGCCGTAAAAAAATCACGAAGTTTATTCAACAACTATTGGCACAGCAAATATTTATTGAGCTTTTTTTTTCTAGAATCTAGAGTATAGAATGAAGAGCCTAGAGCAGTAATAAATTGTACTTTTGCTTCTATATTAATTGGTGTTTATACAGATAAGAAAAAACATTATGGCGTTCTTGTTACAGTAATAATTTTTAAGAAATTAATTGTCCCAATAAAGAGGCTTGATATTCACATAATCGGTTCAATGTTCATGTAAATAATTGTTCCAGTAAAGCGACTTGGTATTTATGTAACCGTTCATAATTCATATTAATAACTGTCCCAATAAAAAGGCTTAATAACTTCATGATTTGTTCATAGTTCAGGTTAATAATTAACTATCGCAATAAAGTGGGTCTGTATTCATATAATTCATTCAGACTTTATGTATATCGATACATAATTGATTGCCCCAATAAAGCGGCTATATATTTATATAATTCGTTCAGACTTCATATATACCGTTAGATAATCAAGTGTCCCAATAAAGAGGCTCTATATTCATATAATTCGTTCAGACTTCATGTATACCGGTAGATAATTGTCCCAATAAAGAGGCTTAATATTCATTTGATCCATTCATAGTTTATGTAAATAATTGTTTCAAATGGCGACTTGTATTTGTTTAATCCGATTACAGTCAATATAAATTATTATTTAAGTTTGCAAATAAAATCCAATAAACTATATTGATAAAATATATATATATATATATATATATATATATATATATATATATATATATATATATATATATATATATATATATATATATATATATATATATATATATATATATATATATATATATATATATATATATATAGACCTTTTTAGAATTTATTAAATAAATAAAATTAATGATAATTTACTAATTTTATTCAATTTTATTTAATTTATTATTCTTTTTAATTTAAAAATTAAGTTATTTTTAAACAAAAATCTACAATATATATATATATATATATATATATATATATATATATAATATATATATATATATATATATATATATATATATATATATATATATATATATATATATATATATATATATATATATATATATATATATATATATATATATATATATATATTATATTTATTTTATTTTATTTTTATTAAAAAATTTAATAATAATAATAATAATAATAATAATAATAATAATAATAATAATAATAATAATAATAATAATAATAATAATAATAATAATAATAATAATAATAATAATAATAATAATAATAATAATAATAATAATAATAATAATAATAATAATAATAATAATAATAATAATAATAATAATAAAATAATAATAATAATAATAATAATAAATCTTTACTGTAAATTATGAATATTTATTTATGATTTAAAATTTATAAGTTTGCCAAATTTTGAATATTGGAATAAGATTTTAAAAAAAGAAAAAAAAAGGAAAAACTATTTTGTTATGTAATTGTGGGGTTTATTTGTAGGCCACTTATCCTTTGGGGCTCTTCCACCTCCCCTTCCCCCATACTTAGTTACCGTTGCACTTTCTGAATTCTTTTATATACTTTGCTGATAAATACGATTACAAATTTGTTGAAATTACTCATGAGAGGGAGAGTGAGGGAGGTTGATAAACGTGGGGGTTTTCTTTCATACGGGGGATAAACATTTAGGAAATTTTTTTTATGATAGATAAAAAGTCAACTACAAACAAGGGGGAAATGGAGAAATGGAGGGATGGATAGAGAGGGTCGCTCGATGTCTGCAACCCCACCCAGATTGCCTTCTCCCCCTGCCTCCTTTCCTATTCCCCCCAATTAACCCCATTCATGACCATGAAATCCAAGCAGAGCAGAGAAGAAGATGGGGGAGGGTAATTTTTTAACCCTTTTAGAGGGGGAAATGCAGGACAAACCCCGCACCTATAAAAGGAAACTTCGAGAGCCGATTTGCAGCAGAATTTGCTCAATATCCAAAGAGCTCGCATCTTCTGTGTCAAAAGTACTGAAAAGTACTTTAGCACGTGACTCGTGGCAGTAGTGCCAATTTTAAGTTTTTCATTTTTTAAAAGTTTTTATTTCATTGATATGTTAAAATCAAAGAAAGGTAACTACATTACACCTGCTGCCGATGATGAATTGGTAAGTAAACTTATATATATATATATATATATATATATATATATATATATATATATATATATATATATATATATATATATATATATATATATATATATATATATATATATATATATATATATATATATATATATATACTATACTATACTATACTATACTATAAAGTGTTTCACTCGTAGTGTATGACCAGATATATCCAGAATACATTGGAAAGAATAGCCATAGTTTTGTGTGGACATATGCTAGTTAGGGGATTCGCTCCCTTTACCCCTTCCGTTGCTGGGAGACCATATATTTACGTAATCAGTGGAAAGTTATATTGTACTCGAATACTAATTAATAGTTTAATATATGCTTCAATAACTATAATTAATGCGACTCGCTTATGATTTCTTGAAAGGAACAGAATTTTAAAGTTTTTGGGCTCCGCCGTTGCCGGTTTTGAAATTTTTTTTTTTTTTTTTTTTTTAATTTAAATGTTTGGAATTTTTTACTTTTACAATTTTTTTCTAATTTTGGGTAAAAATGGAGGAAAATAATGATAACCCAATATATATATATATATATATATATATATATATATATATATATATATATATATATATATATATATATATATATATATATATATATAATATATATATATATATATATATATATATATATATATATATATATATATATATGACCGTATGTTTATATACGTATGTATGTATGTGTATACACACTGGCATATTGGTTAGACAAGTAGGCGAGCCTTCAGTATTCTAAAGTACTAAAATGGTTAATAAGTACGAGGGTTTCTTTGTAGGGGTATTGAGTGCCATGCATCCGAATTCCTTGGCAGTTGGCACATAAATAAATACGAAAATATTACTATATGGCACTAAAATATTTACGCTATATTAGTAAATATAAATTTGTACAAAAATGTTTTTCCTCTTTAGGTTGCTGTTAAATCTGACCTGGTCTTGCTGGCCAAGGATCCTGACCTTAGTTCTGGCATCAAGAAGCCCAGGATCCAGCTAGTAAAAAATAGGACACCCAGTTTTCATATTGACCCAGAAGATCAAAATCAGAGAGGTACGTTATATATATATATATATATATATATATATATATATATATATATATATATATATATATATATATATATATATATATATATATATATATATATATATATATATATATATATATATATATATATATATATATATAGGAAATGTGTATTAATAATAATTAATTAGTTTTAAATTAAAATTGCTAGATTTTAATTTGTTTCAAATTTCAATCTTAAACTTGCTTATTCCGGAAATTGAAAAAATATAAATTTTTTTTTTCTGGTAAAAATCTTAAAGGTCATTTTACCTACCGCAATATAAATTTAAATTATTTATTTTTTTCTTTTAATTAACTTTAAATTTTACGTCATTATTTTTTACTTTAAAATTCTTGATCGTACGTCAATTATTATTATTTTACCGTTGGGTGTATATCAAATTCGTATTACGTCATCAAACAAGGTAAGTGTGAGGTGGAGGGGGGGAGTATAACGAAGGGGCAATGTTGGGGTAAGTGGTAGAAGGAGGTCGGGGAACTTTTTTTTTTTTTAGGGGAAGGGAGAAAAGTAGGCGGAGTTTATAAACAAGCCCCACCTATTTCTACATAAATTTCGGCTTTTCAAAATCGATACAAGAGATGGATGGAAATAAAGCCGGTCCCTTGGTCTTTGGAGTCTGTCACGTGATATATTTCTGAACGTTGCTCAATAATAATAATAATAGTAATAATAATTATCATTATTATTATTTAGCCGGACGCGCTTTCTGCGATAAAAGGGGGAGTGGGGATAAGAGGTTTGATATTTTTGGCGGGGACTTTGATAGAAGCCCCACTTCCGACCTGTGTGTGTGAATGAGTGAGTGAGTGCCAGAGCCAGACAGAAATCCGGTTTGATTCGGTTTTGGAGGCACTGCAGAGACTAGGCTCCTCCCGTTCCATTTATTTATTACCAATTTATTGAAACGTCAGCGTAATTAAAAATAGGTTAATTATTATTACTATTCAGTAGTATGTATATTATATATTTTTATTTCTAATAATAATAATAATAATAATAATAATAATAAAAAAAAAATAATAATATTTGTTACAGAATGTTTTTCAAAGGACTTCAACCTTGAACAAAACCTTATGGATTCTTATAAAAATGGTGGCACTTGTGTGCCTCCTCTATTTCTTCGTGGCCTCTTTGAACCTTTTGGCATCTTCCTTCAGGCTTATCGGGGGCCGAACAGCAAGTAAGTAGTAACTTTATATAATTTATTTAAAAAAAAAAAATATTATTATTAGTAGTGGTAGTAGAGGTAGTAGTAATTTACATTATTTTTTTCTGTATTATTTATTTATTTATTTATTATTTTATTAATTAAAGGTGCAGTGTTTCAAAATTCCGAACTTTTGGGTAACCCCGTTGTGGGGTTGATGATTGGGGTTCTTGTTACAGTTGTTGTACAATCTTCTTCTACTTCTTCATCGATCATTGTATCAATGGTTGCTGCTAACTGTAAGTCTACACATACAGATAATTACTCTTTGCTTTTTTTTGTTGGTTTTTACATATATTATACCAATATATATTATATTATACTATATTATATTATATTATATTATATTTATATTATTATATTATACAGTTTTGGATGTTCAGACGGCTATTCCTATTATTATGGGTGCAAATATCGGAACATCTGTTACCAATACACTTGTCAGCTTTGGCCAGGTATGAACTAGTATTCGACATTAATAATAATAATAATAATAATAATAATAATAATAATAATAATAATAATAATAATGATGATGATGATGATAATGATGATAATAATAATAATGATGATAATTCCCCTAATATAAATAGTAATAATAATTTTTTTTTTTTTTTTATTTTTTTTTTTATATATTTTATTTTTTTCATTTTAATTTTTAGATCAATGACCGCGAACAGTTTGAAAGGGCTTTTGCTGGTGCAACCGTTCACGACATGTTTAATTTCTTAAGTGTTTTGGTTCTACTTCCTCTAGAAGCCACTACAGGATACCTCAATACATTAACCAAGCTCGTTATTAGCTCGTTCGCATTTGAGCAGCAAGATATGAAGGTTGAATTGTTGTCTAAAATTACTAAGCCTCTCACTAATAAAATTGTGAAAATTGATAAAAGTGTGTTAGAGGCTTGGAGTTTGAATGACCCCGCTTATGAAAATGCAACCTTGTTGAAACAGTATTGTGGTACCCACAATTCTTCGGAACCCATTCTTTGTAAGTTATAATTTTTTTTTTTTTTTTTTTTTTTTTTTTTTTTCCTTAGTTTTTTTGCTTTTATTTTTAAAAAATCCTTTAAAATTTGTCACGTATTCAAGAAAATTCTTTTGTAGGTCAAGGTTATTTATATTAAGTATTTAAAATTATTTACATTATTTGTTTTTTCTATTTTTTTTTTTTTTTTTTTTTTTTTCTGTCGAAACTGAAACTAATAAATTTTAATAGTTATTATTTTTTGGTATAATTAATCAGTGTTAACAAATTAACATTTAAAAATATATAAAAATTATGTTTTAAGTTTTTTTTCCTTCTTACAAATACCTTGAAATAAATATTGACAAAAAGGTGTAAATATATGTTAACATTGAATTTAAATTTTAATTTGTTCTTTTTGTTTTTTTTCTTCTTTTTTTAGGCGATCACTTGGCTGCTTACATGGGGTTCAGTGACCTGTGGACTGGAATATTCTTGCTTGGTGTGTCCTTGGTTTTGTTGTGTGTTTGCCTTGTCAGCATTGTTAAGATTCTCAGTTCTATTCTCAAAGGTATTCATTTTTTTATTGACCTTATTTATTGCAAGTTCAATGTTTAATTTTTTTGACACAAAGATTTCTTGACAGGATTGACTGAATTTTATAAATTTTATTAAGGATTTCTTGACAAGGATTGACTAAATTTTACGTAATTTTATATTTTTTTTCTTGCAGGATCTGTTGCTGTGGTAGTAGAGAGAGTTCTGAATGCAGAGTTGCCATACGTACCGTGGCTCACTGGCTACATTGCCATTCTCATCGGTGCCGTTATGACATTCCTTCTGCAGTCCTCGTCTATATTCACTTCGTCTTTGACACCTCTAGTCGGTTTAGGTATGATAAGTGTGGAACGCGTCTACCCACTCACCCTTGGCTCCAATTTGGGTACAACAACAACAGCTCTCCTCGCCGCCTTGGCATCAGAGGGTACTCGGATGCAACCAGCTATTCAAGTGGCTTTGGTGCATCTATTCTTTAATCCTCTCTGGTATGCTACTTTTCTACCCGATACCCTTCATGCGATTTCCTGTTGGTATGGCAAAAGCCTTGGGCAAAGTGACAGCGAAGTATAGATGGTTCTCAGTCGTTTATATGGTTTTCGCATTTATTATTTTACCCATATTTGTATTTTGCGTATCTTTGGGTGGCCCAATTGCTATGTATGCAGTATTTATACCCCTCGCCTTCTTTATTATTTGTATCGTATCGATAAACACTGGACAAAAGAAGTGTCCCAAATATCTTCCAGCACCACTTAGGTCATGGCATTGGGTTCCTAAAGGTCTAAGGTCATTAGAACCTATAGATAGTGTAGTCACAGGTCTAGTCTGCTGTTGTTGCAAGAAAGACAAATCAGTCATTTACTCTCCTGTCGCCATGCATCCAACACCTCCACTGGAGCGTATGATTAGTCAGAAGGAAGGACAGGATAATGTTGCTGCTACTGATGCTCCAGTAGCCATTATTATCCATGGGGAAAGCACCACCTGATGGGGTTTACCACATGTAATGTCATTTCATATTCATTGTTACTTCGTCGCAAAGTCATTAGCTTAGGTTTGGTTTACCATTTGTTGTTCTCAATTTCATTGTTTTTTTTTTTTTCTTTTCATCATTCTTCATTCATTTCTTAATTTACCATTTTTCATGTCGACCATTGATTTTTTTTTTATAAGAATTTTTTTTTATTTTTTTTTTTTTTTTTTTTTTTTTTTTTATATATATATATATATATATATATATTTATATATATATATATATATATATATATATATATATATATATATATATATATATATATATATATATATATATATATATATATATATATATATATATATATATATGGCAATCTATATACGAACAAAGACATTCCTTAGAATTTAGGTATTTTTTCTAGATTTTCAATAAATATAAAATAATATTTTGTTATATAATAAAAATTTAAAAAAAAAAATTTTTTTTTTTTTTTGTACTAAAAAAAATCCTTTTAAATAATGATGCAGTAAAAGTTTATAAATTTAAATAAAAAATAAAAATATAGGTATTAAATACATATATAATTTGTTAAAAATAATGTGCAACGAATAATAATAGGTAATAATTGCCTAATAATAATAATAATGATGATAATCATAATAATAATAATAATAATTAATAATAATTTTAAATAAAGGTTGTAAAATAGTATTTTTATATAATTTGCAATAGAAAACTTAATGTGTTTTACATAGTTGTGATAGTAGATTGTAAGCATCAGTAATATATATATATATATATATATATATATATATATATATATATATATATATATATATATATATATATATATATATATATATATATATATATATATATATATATATATATATATATATATATATATATATATATATATATATATATATATATATATATATATATATATATATATATATATATATATATATATATATATATATATATATATATATATATATATATATATATATATATATATATATATATATATATATATATATATATATATATATATATATATATATATATATATATATATATATATATATATATATATATATATATATATATATATATATATATATATATATATATATATATATATATTATATAATATATTATTTATATAAATAATCCCAATTTTTAAATTTTTTTTATCCTTTATTATATATATATATATATATATATATATATATATATATATATATATATATATATATATATATATATATATATATATATATATATATATATATATATATATATATATATATATATATATATATATATATATATATATATATATATATATATATATATATATATATATAATATGTAAAAAGAACTACTACTGCCAGAGGAATCTGGGAATAATTATATGGCGTGACGTAATTGCCCATCATACCTTGTGGGGTAGTGGTGACCTCAACTTTTTAGTGAGCTGAAGGTAGACGTAGGAGAGAAAGGATAACGTCAAGTGAGAACCAGACAGCAACTCATAAGTTTGAATTGTGCAGCTACGTCTTCATCTGCTGCATATTGAAACTACTGTCTAACCTTACAATGGTGAAATGAGTACAGTTTTATCCCCCTCCATAAGAACGCCTCTAAGAAAGTTGCATGGAACCTGCCGCACTGAGATTTCTTCCCAACACTATTCTTGTCCGCCTTCCAGTTTAACTAAAGTCAACTGAGAAAACACTTAACCTTTCTCTTTATCTACATACGTATATCGATGTCCCAGCAGAATGGAGGGAACGTTAAACTGATAAAGAGAATGTACTTGATCAACAACTTCGTCATTCTTGTCTGTGTTCAGAAAATACATTTCAGTCTGCAAGTAAAATCTCAGCTCACTTTTCGCTTTTCTCTGCTAACTACCGTTCGCTTTAAATAGCGGCGGCGACATAATGCTTCCTTAGAAGTTGACTATTGTATTTCTCAGAACATTTATGGAACCCATAAGTGTATAAGTGACACCAAACATTGAAATCATAATATATCACTGGAAGGTCTAATAATTACCAGTCAGGAGACCTGAAAGAATTACGACTTTAAATGCTGACATTTCTCTTCCTCAAGTAACTGACCCTCCAGGAAATCGAGAGGATTCTCCGCACATTGAACTCCTATTAAGAATATTTAATTTCATAGATGTTCTACTGGTTCATATCCCTTTTTGCTCTCCTTTCAACTCTGTCCACAACATCAACTATAAAAGGTAGTCCAAAACAAGCTTGCAAAAGAAGTTTTGTAAATTTCTCATTTCTGATGATCAGAAGAGCAAACACTCTATAGATTCATCTACATTCCAAGTCATTGGTTAATTACAATCTAATCCCTTAAGAATATATTAAATGCTCAAAAAAGAGACCGAACTTTCATAGGTATGTTCTCAATAGTTATAAATGTTGCCACAATTCGTATCGGATGTTACAAGGTAGTCATTAAAATTCATTCAAACGAATGAAAAAAAAAGAGGAAAAAAAATCTTAGTTTCAAATAATACGGAAGTAGATCATACTGTAATACAATGTCCGCATGTCAGCTGTCACGTCTTGATTAAATTGTAAACCCAGAAGTAGGACTTACGGAATTACACTTTCACGGTCAACTTTTCAACACCCATCTGTTTAGTCCAGAAAGTAGTTTAGATAAAGAAGAGTCAATAACCTTGTCGTCAGCAGAACTTCGCCACAATCCAGAAGTTTAAAACACTGTTTTCTTATAGCGTTTGTTGTATACGTAGAGAAGATTTCAGTTTCATAAGTCGTTTTTGTTCACTCGCCAACAAGGCTGTAATTAGGCAGTTGCAACAGGTGCCCTAGCACAGTACTCCTGAACGAAGGATGCCCTAAAATTGAACTATATATATATATATATATATATATATATATATATATATATATATATATATATATATATATATATATATATATATATATATATATATATATATATTGTTCTGGGCTGCTACAAGCAGTCATACAAAGCTCCAGAGCATCAAACCGAAACTGACACCTTGGACTTCGTCATGTCGCCGTAACCGTCATCAGGAGGTATGTCTCACTCTCCTTTTGTATTTGTCACACACTTAGCACACAGCTACCTCATGGCCTGTGAACCACTGCCAAGGTGAACACTGCTGACGTAATAATATTCTGTCAATACAACCCTTTTCATAAAAAAACCCTTTCTTTGAACCATATCGCAGGAGGTGTTTTCCTCGTCCTGTGTTTGTTTCCGCCCTCCAGCGTCAGCGCCGCCTGTTCTGTAATGCTCAGAATTAGATAAGGGATAGGGATACTGTCTTTTCTTTCCTCTTAGGATCTAATGTCATAAATCACATCTACTTTTAAATCACATCTACTTTTAAATCACATCTACTTTTAACGTTTCTACCCACTGATGATTTTTCGTCTTCCGGTTTAGATGTCCCTGGTGTAGTTTCCACTGCCAGAAATAGTGGCATCCTTTGTGAGCTCAGATGTCCCTGTATAAATGACACACATACACATACACACACACACACTCACACACACACATATATATATATATATATATATATATATATATATATATATATATATATATATATATATATATATATATATATATATATATATATATATATATATATATATATATATATATATATATATAGTGTGTGTGTGTGTGTGTGTGTGTGTGTGTGTGTGTGTGTGTGCGTGTGTATGCGTGTGTGTGCGTGTTTGTGAGCGTGCGAGCGCTCGTATATTTGTGCTTACGAGTATGACAGCTGTGGTCTCGGAATTGAAATTATTAATCTTTTTTTTTGTATTTTTGCGACCCCCCATTTATCAAATGATTATTTTCCTGTTAGAAAATATTCTTTCAGTTTTTAGTTTGTCCAAATCTTGCAACTTGAAAAATTAAAGACAATACAAGGTGATAGTTTGAACTTTGATATTTCTTAACATTTTATTCAAGCTGATAATAATCATAAATTTAGTCACTTTTGATGTATGTTTGAGTAAATTTTAATTTTTTAAGTACATTTTTTTACATTTTGTCAGAAAAGTTATATATATATATATATATAATATATATATATATATATATATATAATATATATATATATATATATATATATATATATATATATATATATATATATATATATATATATATGTTATTCTAGCTGGTTATTGTGATAGGTGAAGTCTTCCAGGTACTTGTCTTCAGGAATTGCTTCCATACGGGCGGATCTTCAATTAAAGTCCATGTCCTTCACTTCCTTCACCATCCTTCGTAGTCTCTTCACCCAACAAAACAACCTCTTCCACAGAGCCCTTTCATCTCTCCTGTCTTCTAACAGATCTCTCCCCCTCTGTCCTCCAGTCATAACAGCCAGGCAGTCTCCACTGGTACATCCAGTCCTCTATCCTCCCAATCATGTCCGAATTTTCATCTGGTTTCTCGAAACACATTTGAATATCGAATAGTACTCCCAATCCTTTTCTTACTTCTTCATTTCTAATGTTATCTCTCATTGCCAATGTCTTTATTAATCTTAACACTATCGTCTTTGCCGTCTACGTGTTTTTCTCAACTGAACTCAGGGTCAAATATTCTAAATCATGTTGTTGATATTGATAGTTGAAGAGTACTACCTCCGTCGGTAGGTCTGTATGTGCTTCCTCTGATCTACGCTTCAGCGTCCAATATTCTGAACCAGATGTTAATATTGACAATTAATGACTGTGTGTTTGACCACACCTCTGCCTGCTATCTCTTTGTCAAAGGGTACAACTTTTCATTTAATATTCTTCCATTTAATATATTCATAATTCCATCTCCCGATTCGTATCAGATGTTTCCCATTAATATTTAAACATAAAAAAATATTATGTTCCAATTTTGTTCTCTCTCTCTCTCTCTCTCTCTCTCTCTCTCTCTCTATATATATATATATATATATATATATATATATATATATATATATATATATATATATATATATATATATATATATATATATATATATATATATATATATATATATATATATATATATATATATATATATATATATATATAACTTATCTGACAAAAAGTATAAAAAACAATAAATAAAAATAGAACTGATAATACCTCCTCACGCATCGATCATAAGTGACTTCGAAAGTTTATGATATTATTATCTTCTACAAAATGCTGAAAAATATCAAAGTTCAAACCTTGTATTGTTTTCATTTTACAAGTTGCAAGATTTGGACCAGCTAAAAAAAAGTGAAAAATATTTCCTAACAAGAAAAATAGAGGTTTGAGGAATCGGGGTAGCTAAAATAAATAAGCTAATGATCCTAACTCTCTCTCTGATTTTAACAAACTAATAAGCTAAATATTATTTCTCTTGTAAACTTCTGTTTTAACTTATTTTCCTCCACACAGTTCTTCCTGTGTCAATGGAGTAATAAGGACCCCGTACTACTTAATGGGATTCGCATACTTGTTCTGAGTTACCCTTATCAACTTTTTTTTATTCATTCTATAGGGTTCTCCATATGTTTTGTCTTTAAAGTCTATCATAATTCCCTGAGCCTAGAAATGTGACATCTACCGCTTTGCTCCATTTCTATGCCCTTTTCATTTCTGTTATTATTTATATGGCTAAAATCAAGATAATCCCGAGTCCCGACTCTGTTAGATCTAGTGATGCTTCTCTCCATTTGGTCTTTCCATCAGACTCACTCCGAAGTTTATATCCTACCATCCTCTAGTTTATTTTGCTTCCCCTTCCCAACAATACAATACCTCTTGAAGATTGGGTGAATCATTGTCTTCTCTAATTAGACGGTATGCACCTCTTTATTTCAAATAAGATTTAACAATTCCGTCATCAATACCATCATGCCTTCAACCGTTTTGAACTGCTCTCTTTATATTCAGTTGGTTAATCCTTGGCTTTCACCATTTAGACCAGGATTTTTATCGTTTGTCTTATTTCTTCAGAATTTATTGGTTCCTTTCTTCCATTTTGTCATCTTAACTGAAAGTTCGTTTCTTTTACATATTCTCTATCGTCCTCCAAATCTAGTAACTCCTTGAAATGTTCTATCAATCTCTCCTCTATCTTTCCACAGACATCAAGTGATTTTCTTTCTTTTATTAAAAGTGTCTTCTGCTGCAGGCTTTAGTCATCTAATTCATAAATTTTATGCCACTTCATATATTGATTTTCTTGCGTCTCTCATAATCATCTTCTAATTATTTTCTTATCACAGTGCTTTCATGATGATTTTCTTTAGTGTTTGTTTCAGGATGATTTGTCGACAAAAAATATATTTATCCACTTTCTGTAATTTTCATCCGTGGACGGTATTAATAATTGCAACTTGCACCTTGAAAAAGTAAAGAAATAAGTTAGCATATTGAACTTCGATATTTGCTACATTTTCTACGAACTAATACCATAAATTTTACAGACAAGATTGGGGGGGGGAAGGGGAGAAAGGGGACGAGTGACGATAATTGCAAGAAAAAATATTTAACTTGTTTGAAAATCAATATAGTTTTTATTTAGTTCTATCAAGTTAAAATTGGAAATTCATTGATTTATCTCTGTGTGTGTGTGTGTGTTGCTTCACTCTATTTGTAAATATTTTAAAAAAATGTTTTTTTTTTGTTTTTATTATTTAAAAATCTATCACACGCAACACGCATCGTATTCGATATTATATCAACACTAATATATATATATATATATATATATATATATATATATATATATATATATATATATATATATATATATATATATATATATATATATATATATATATATATATATATATATATATATATATATATATATAGCGCTGACCACTCTGCTACGAGGTACAAGAGGGAATCGCATTGTAACTTGTTCACGATTTACATTCATGATGTCAAACTCAAAGGACTCCCCCGATTGCAACACGAGCAAGGGGCAACGGAGTCAAAGGTCTAGTTCATCACTCGCAGACAGTCATATACAAGATTTTAAAGTCTGCTATAACCTCTCACAGATTATTTTCTGTATATAAATTAATGTCTGCTATTGGACGGTCAAAGGTCGAGTCTATCACTCGCAGACAGTCATATGCAAGATTTTAAACTCTGCTATATAAAGAATAGTCTGTGAGAGGTTATAGCAGACTTTAAAATCTTGTATGCGAGTGATGAACTCGACCTTTGACCCCGTTGCCTCTTGCTCGTGTTGCAGTCGGGGGAGTTCTTTGGGCTTGACGTCATGAATGTAAATCGTGACCAAGTTCTAATGCGATTTCCTTTTGTACTGCCGTAGCAGAGTGGTCAGCGCGCTAGACTTACCATTTTAAAGGTTGTTGGTTCGAGTCCAATAGCAGACATTAATTTCCTATATAGAAAATAGTCTGTGAGAGGTTATTGCAGACTTTAAAATCATATATATTATATATATATATATTATATATATATATATATATATATATATATATATATATATATATATATATATATATATATATATATATATATATATATATATGTGTGTGTGTTTGTATTTCAATTTTAACTTTAAGCTGCAAAATGGTTGTTAGGAACTAAAAGGTCATAGGGGTACAAACTAATTTATTTATACAAATAACTGTTCTTCTTATAAACTAAAAGCAGAATAAATCGATGCGTTTATTGTCAATACTGAATGAACTAAAACCAGGATATATTAACACGTTATAATTTACTGTGAAATTAGCGTTTTTCAAAGCAGGTTTTGCATTCTTATTCAGTTATTGATGGAGCCTCAAAATATCAAAGCTTACCAAGTTATACGGAGTACGCCTGAAATAGCGAAGAGTGTTTATTATGTTGCACCTTAGGACACAATATTTACTCCTCATACTTTCTCACCCTCCCTTACAACATGTTTGGATTTTACCTGCAGTAAAACATAAGAATATTTAGTATGTGACCTCTAGTTGTGTACATATTTAAGGTATCCATATTCCATGTTAATTTGCATCCTCTACAAGAAATTCCTTTCATAGCTACCAGCAATTGGTGTTTTCAAGTATGTTCTCGCATTGTATAGTTTTCCTATTCTCAGACTCAATCAACGAATTTTAAATTGATGTTAAACTGGATATAGGTGCAAATGTTAAAAAGTAGTTTAAGTAACCTTATTCACTGACACTTTTTGCTTATTGTGGAATAAGTACAACTATGGTTGCAAGCTTGGCTAAGCAATTTAGATACACCTTGTATAATGCAGTAAGGTTCTTAAATTTTGAAATGAATTTTTACTTTTATATGAAAACTAACAATTAAAGGTTTTGTAACAATTTTGAATTTGTGTAAGGAGTTGGAAAAGTAATACTATGAATTAGTCGAAAATAAATCCCAATTTATATTCTTTTTCTTATCTTAGAAAGAAAATATCGTGGATATGCTAATATACTAGATTTAGTATGTAAACTATTAGAGAAAATATATTTTTTTTTTACCACATGGTCTGAAATTTAAAAATATATTTGTTATCCATAAACGTTTTCTTTGTTTAAATAAAAGATTTTATTTTAAAGGAAACTAATATATTTTTAGTTACTTTTAAAATACTTGTTGGATAATTTTCATGTTATGTGATGCTGATAAAGAAAAGAATTATTTAAAATTGATATTTAAAATATATTTGTTATCCATAAACGTTTTCTTTGTTTAAATAAAAGATTTTATTTTAAAGGAAACTAATATATTTTTAGTTACTTTTAAAATACTTGTTGGATAATTTTCATGTAATGTGATGCTGATAAAGAAAAGAATTATTTAAAATTGATCATTGAGAGTGTCGATATTTAACATCAGGAATATATTCTTTAATATTTATAGAATTAATAGTTTCTTTAATGATACATGAAGGTAAGTTTTGCTGATGCATAATTTTGGAAATTTTGAATCTTCTTCAAAATTTAAATTTTTTTTTTTAAAACTCCCCATATTCTGTTATTTTTATTTTTCGAGAGAGAGAGAGAGAGAGAGAGAGAGAGAGAGAGAGAGAGAGAGAGAGAGAGAGAGAGAGAGAGAGAGAGAGAGAGAGAGAGAGAGAGAGAGAGAGAGAGAGAGAGAATTGAATCTTTTTGATGCAAACGGATCTTTACAACTGTACTATCTTTATATATAGTTCAGAGATTCCCCGATTATTTATTTATTTATTTATTTTTTATTTTTTTGTCAAAGCCAAATACTACAATAAGTTTTACAGTTGAGACTGTGCTGATTAAAACTGCAGAAGTTTATTTCTTAGAACTTCAGAACCAAAATCCTATAATTTAAATAAATAAATTTGTGGCGATGCTGAATACCATTTAATTTAGTAACTTACAAATGACGAAAAATATTATTTACATCATTTCCTTCAAAGCAAATGAAAAAATATTACGTTAAACAAAATATAATTTATTGAAACTTGAGAGGTCACATATATATATATATATATATATATATATATATATATATATATATATATATATATATATATATATATATATATATATATATATATATATATATATATATATATATATATATATATATATATATATATATATATACGGTATGTATTAGTTCCCCAACTCTGGTGGATATTGGTGAGCCTCCGGCCTTTGCCCACCAGAGGAGACAATATATATATATATATATATATATATATATATATATATATATATATATATATATATATATATATATATATATATATATATATATATATATATATATATATATATATATATATATATATATATATATATATATATATATATATATATATATATATATATATATATATACTAGTTCTGATAAATCGCGTTTGAACCAGGGCAGGGTTTTTTTTTTTTTTTTTTTTTTTTTTTTTTTACCAGCCCTTAACTCCTTTTCCGGCTCTACAATAAAATTGCCTGGTTCCATAATTTTATTATTATCCACCTCTTGCTTCACCTTGACAAAAACTTTACTTTGTTCCAATTCCGAATTTCCGGATCTACGACTCCAGTTCCAGTTCCAGTTCCAGATCCGCAGTTCCGTTTCCAATTAGTAACTCCTTTCAATTTCAAAATAGAAAAATGAAATTATTTTTTCAGTATTTTGGTCATCCATTTAAAATTAGATTCTCATTCTTTTATAAATTTATTTTCGTGTGTGTGTGTGTAGATGTGTGTGTATGTGTGTGTAGGAGCGTGCGTATGTGCGTGACAACTAATTTATAACTGGAATCTTTTATTCTGCTCGTGGTTTCTGAGTTAAAAAACACATTCAAAATATTCGCGTATAAAATAGCACTTGTTTGCAAAGTTTTTTTTTTTTTAAAATAAAAACCCAGAAAAAAAACCCATGGGTAATAAATTTTGCTTTGACTCTAAAACATGCTTCCTCTCTCTCCCTCCTCTCTCTCTCATTCTAAAGGCAATACAAATTAAAAAGAAAGTAAATAATACAAAAAAAGACAATTTATTTACAAAAATAAAAAAATTAACCCTCAGGTATATATATATATATATATATATATATATATATATATATATATATATTATATATATATAATATATATATATATATATATATATATATATATATATATATATATATATATATATATATATATAATAGATATAGAGAGAGAGAGAGAGAGAGAGAGAGAGAGAGAGAGAGAGAGAGAGAGAGAGAGAGAGAGAGAGAGAGAGAGAGAGAGAGAGGACGTAGCCCCGTTCGAAGCGATGAGATAACCCTTATGGGGTATATAGAGCGTTAAGGAACATTACATTGTACTTTTATTTTCCTTCCGGTCGTTCTTTAGAAAGTGTTTCAGACTGCCCTCGATCATCATCTTTAAAATATTTAAATGGTGGTGTTGACCAGGGTTTTATTCTATCATCAACTTTTTTTCTAATTTCCTTCAATGATTTATCTATGACCTCGTCTCCTATTCACTCTTATGATGATGACTCCACCCTTCATTACTCCTTTCAGTTTTGAAAGACGACCCACCCAAGAGCGAATAGTTAGTGCTAGGAGGGTGGCCTTGGAGCAACTAACCTCTAATCTATCTCGTATCTCGAACTGAGGCAGAGAAAACACGGTTGTTTTCAATGCCTCAAAAATCCCAGTTCCTCCATCTATCTAGTCGGCATAATCTTGCACACAACTATAGCATCTTCGTTTATCCTTAATATTCTTGGTGTTTCTTTTTCCCGTAATCTTTCTTTGCAGGATAACATTATACATTTTACATTATACATTATACAAACAAGCTTCTAAGTTGTGAGGTTCATTAGGAACTTCTCTCAACCTTAGTTGTTGACTCTGTAAAGGGGCGTTGTCTGTCCTTGTATGGAGTACGCGTCACATTTTTTGAGGTGGTTCTACTCATACTGCACTCCTTGAAAAGGTAAAGTCTAGAGCTTTTCGACTTGCCAACTCTCCTACTCTTCATCAACTTTCCTCAACCCCTTTCTAATTGTAGAATCTTCACATCACTCTATTTATACTAAGGCTATTACAATGGACATTGATCTTCTGAACTCTCCCGTCGCATACCTCCTCCATTGAGAAGGGCTAGTGCAACTTATCTTTCCATACATTATCATTCTATCTCTGTCTAACCATCTGACCCCAGACTAAAAAGCTATGCTCAGTCTAACATATAATCTACTGGTAAAGTCTGGAACAAACTCCCTTTTTTTTCAATTTCCCTTAATTTGCACATTTTCAACTTTACTTTTTTTTTTTTTTTTAAATTTCTCTAAATTCTGTAGAATTTGTTAGGCCATCAGCCTTCACCCACTGGACATAATATATATATATATATATATATATATATATATATATATATATATATATATATATATATATATATATATATATATATATATATATATATATATATATATATATATATATATATATATATAGGGACCGACCGGGACTGGAAGTTTGCCGGGGCAGAGGCCGAGGCCGGGCCCGGGGTTCTGGCCGGGGTTGCCTAAAATTTGTAAAGAGGTCAAAAGCACTGAAATTTTAGGTTAAGAAAATTGATATAATTTTAATTGAGATTTATTTAATTATAAGGAGGAGTAGAATAGTCAACATTTAATTAATTAATGATGAAAATTAATAAAATTAATAAAATTAATGATTATATGCATTTTCTCCGGAAAAAAAAATTAAGAAAAATCCAGATTTTGTATAATTAAATTTTGAAAAACTACGAAAATTTTTGATTTTTTTTCATATTCACAAGTTATTCAACAAGTTTACTTAAGTAAGACCCTAACTTAAACTATGAAAAAATGTAAGATATGAAATTATCAATATGATCTGTATCTATACATATCATTGTTATTTTATTGCTGTGTATCAAATTTGTTTCATTTAGCTACATTATTTCAAAATTATTGTTTTCTTTATACTTTCAGTCAATATGGCTAAAAGATCAGCTTCAGCAGTATGGGAGTACTTTACAAAGTATCAGGATAGGCTCGAAATAGCTAAATGTAACGTCTGCAGGCAGAAAATTAGAAGACGACCTCCGGGTGGTACAAGAATTTTTTTTTCAACCAAATGTTTATGGGGGCATCTAAAATCAAAACACAAAGATGAACATTCAGTAGCAGAAAAGGAGCGATCAAAAGAAACAGTAAAGAAAAGAAAATATTTGTTTTTTTTTCGATAGTTAGTCAGTTTCTGGCTTATAACATTTTTCCTATAACTCTGGTAACAAAAGGTTATTAAAAGCTTTTGTATCTCATAAAATTCTGAATATATATTCCAAATTTCAGGTCATTCCAAAAAGTGGTTTGGTTCCGCCATTCATTTGAAAAAGGGTCAAATTTCCAAAAAACATTTTTCACATGCAGTTATAGGTTCAGAAAAACGCTAGAAATGGACATTTTTCACTGAGAAAAAAACTATTTACACTGAAAATTAAAAAAAAAAAATTTGAAATTGTAATGTCCACTTAAGCATAATTTGCCATTTTAACCCCGCCAGCGAAACCCCGGTTTTCCTTGATTTATAGCCGGGGCCTGGGCCCCTGTCAGTCAGTATATATATATATATATATATATATATATATATATATATATATATATATATATATATATATATATATATATATATATATATATATATATATATATATATATATATATATATATATATATATATATATATATATATATATATATATATATATATATATATATATATAGTGAACTATATAATATTTTATTAGAGAAGAAAAGGTGTTGGCTTGAAGCTTCGTGAAGACGTCATCCGGGGTCAAAAATTTGGTAATAATTTTTTTTTTCTTCATCTCGAAATTTGGGTTTAAAAGCTTTCTCCAATAAAATATTATTATTATTATTATTATTATTATTATTATTATTATTATTATTATTATTATTATTATTATTATTATTATTATTTGCATTATTATTTTCATTATTAATATTATTATTATTATATTATTATTATTATTTTATTATTATTAATTATTAATAAATTATATAAAAAAAAAAAAAAAAAAAAAAAAAAAAAAAAAAAAAAAAAAAAATTAAAATTTTATTTTATATATATATATATATATATATATATATATATATATATATATATATATATATATATATATATATATATATATATATATATATATATATATATATATATATATATATATATATATATATATATATATATATATATATATATTATTATATTTTACTTCATTTCATTGAAATTAATAATATTAAATTATTATTTATAAATTTATTCTATATATATATATATATATATAATATATATATATATATATATATATATATATATATATATATATATATATATATATATATATATATATATATATATATATATATATATATATTATATATATATAGGAAAAAATTTAAAAATAAAATAAAAAAACTTTACAAATTTTTTATTTATTTCTTATTATTATTATTATTATTATTATTATTATTATTATTATTATTATTATTATTATTATTATTATTATTATTATTATTATTATTATTATTATTATTATTATTATTATTATTATTATTATTATTATTATTATTATTTATATTATTATATATTATTATTATTATTATTATTTTATTATTATTATTATTATTATTATTATTATTATTATTTTAAACCTTTTAACGCGTCTATTTTGATAGAAATTCAGCAATGTGTTATTTAACTCATTGAATAACGCATACATTAACGCATTTAATTTAAGTGTTATACTATTCAAACACTTTAAAACAAGGATTTAACTTCTATAATCCGCCAATAATTTTTTCAAATTAATGCATTTAAATTTTTAAAATAATCCTATAAATAAATGTTAATAAATGTATTAAGATTCATTTTTAGGATTATTTAAAAAATTAAATTTACAGCATAGATAAACTAAGACATTATTTATTTATTATTATTATTATTTATTATTATTATTATTATTATTATTATTATTATTATTATTATTATTATTATTATTATTATTATTATTATTATTATTATTATTATTATTATTATTATTATTATTATTATTATTATTATTATTATTATTATTATGTTATTATTATTATTATTATTATTATTATTATTATTATTATTATTATTATTATTATTATTATTATTATTATTATTATTATTCCAGTTGGCTTTGGAATTAGTTCTATAAGCCTTATTGCTGCTGCTATTACAATTTTTATTATTATTATCATTGTTATTATGATTATAGTTGATAATATTATAAGTACTTCCTTACCATAATTATTATGATTATTATTATATTATTTCGATCATTATTATATTTGCGAATATATTCTTCCTCTCATCATTATTATCATTATTATTGATTTTACTATTTTTTTTATTAGAATTAATATTGTTCTTACCATTTTCGTTATTATTAATTTTATAAGATATATGTATTTTAATTAGTATTATCTTTATCACTCATTTTGTTATATGCACCATTTTAGTATTTACTTTTTAACAATAAAATTGCAAAATTTATTTCTCTACTAAACTTTGGGGCTCAGTGGAAAGCAATGTGTATCCTCTTAGAAGTAAGTCCCTTTTCAGAGAACTGTACAGTCACTTCATTACAATTTTATTATTATTATTATTATTATTATTATTATTATTATTATTATAATAGTAGTAGTAGTAGTAGTAGTAGTAGTAGTAGTAGTAGTATAGTTAGTAGTAAAGGACCTACTACATATTGTAAATTACAGTGTACGTTCAATGAATAAAGAATTTTATTATTATTATTATTATTATTATTATTATTATTATTATTATTATTATTATTATTATTGTAATCTCTTTTTCATAAACATATAATTTAACAAAGCTTATTAATTCCATGATTACGTCATAGACTCAAAAAACTGAAAAATATTCTATTGCCAAAAATTAGCTCCTCCCCTTTTTAAAAATTAGGCAAATATCTTTTCTCTATATAAAAATAACGGAAACATTATGAGCTTTATGTAGAGGTTATTTAAGACTCATTTTTGAATGTTTTTGGTTTGTTCAGTTTAAGATTAGATTTATTATTTGGTTCTTATCTAGTGAAGACTAAATTTTTCTCTAGTAATTGTGATGTAAATATAAAATTAATAAAATTACAAAAATATTATTATTAATGTTATTATTACAATTATTATTAGTTATTATTATTATTATTATTATTATTATTATTATTATTATTATTATTATTATTATTATTATTATTATTATTATTATTATTATTATTATTATTATTGTTATTATTGTTATTATTATTATTATTATTATTATTATTATTATTATTATTATTATTATTATTATCTGAGAAATTTGTCATGTTCAAAATAAACATACATACTTAGTGTTAATATTTAAATTTCAGTTTAGATTTT
>SEYY01020334.1:92500-100000 GCA_009176605.1 Armadillidium nasatum
AAACTGGATTTTTCGTATTTTAAAAGAAAAATTAATATTTTATTTAATTTTTTGTTAATATATCATCTTAATTTCCTTAATTATTATTATTATATCATTATTATTATTATTATTATTATTATTATTATTATTATTATTATTATTATTATTATTATTATTATTATTATTATTATTATTATTATTATTATTATTATTATTATTAATTTTATTATTATTATTATTTAAGGTAATTTCATTTTTATTTTTTTTAAATAAATAAAAAAAAATATAAAATTATATATAATATATATATTATATATATATATATATATAATATATATATATATATATATATATATATATATATATATATATATATATATATATATATATATATATATATATATATATATATATATATATATATATATATATATATATATATATATATATATAACCTGCATCTTTGTGGCCTTATGTGACCTTCACCCTATGAATCAGTTTATTTTTTTCACCTACTCACTTTGACCAAGCTACCATATATGGTAGCTCAATGGTACGTACCAAAATGAGAACCTACTTATGCAAATCTATTACAATACTAAAAGATGGTACTTATTTTGAAACTATTTGTAACAACTAAACTTTTAAACATAAAAATTCTAATAAAATTCAATATAAATTGGCGAAATTAGATAATATATAATAATATACGTACCGTAAACTCGTATTTTTAAGATCATATTTTTAATATTATTTTAATTCGTAATTTTTGAGTTGTAAAACAATCTTGATTTGAAAACTTCGAGATTTTTATGTTTTTCTTTTTTTTTTTTCTTTTTCTTTTTCTTCACAGAATCATTTATCATACAGTTGTTGTAATCATGTTAGTCATGTTGAGCACAAGGTCATATGCTTTAAATAGAGATAATTTAAAATAATCAGGATACACGAGCATGCACGGTCTATAATTGTCAGTATATATATATATATATATATATATATATATATATATATATATATATATATATATATATATATATATATATATATATATATATATATATATATATTAATATATATATATATATATATATATATATATATGCACGTGTAATCGAATGCTCTCTAACTCACTGTCCATAGAGAATTAATGGGACAGGTTGTACTACAGTACCTCGGTTATACCATTCGAACAATTTTTTTTTAGTGTTCATTGATTGTATTTCGCTCTCCTCATTTGTATGTACAGACTACAGGGTATCTCAAGCGTGATTCTCAATATTATACTAGTAGTGCTTGCAGACGTATCCAAAACAGCCTCTTTTTTTTTTCTTTTACATATTAGACGCACAAATTTTATACTAACGAAATTTTTTTTTTTTTTCCAATTTTAAAGATGGCGGGGATTAAAGAAATCTGGAAGGAATGTAGTGAAACTTTACCTCTTATGCATTCCTAGATTTCCTACCCTCATTATCTCTTTAGGGTTAACTGCTTCGGATGATGGAGATAGTGGTCGTAGCCGCTACAGGCATCTTTTAGTAAAAATTCTTCCTTTACTGAACTTCGTAACATTCTTGGTGTTTCTCCTATTTCCCCGCTCTGTTAAGTAAATTTTTTCCACAACACCTTAACTCTTTTTCTTAACTAAGAAAGTAAATTAATCTGTTCCCCCATCAGTGTATATATTCTCAAATGTGCGTATGTGTTCAATTATATTGTCTGTCCACACGTTACTAATTTGGAATTTTGCAGGTTTCTACTCTTTCATTTATACTCTCTTGCAAATATACATAAATTTTTATGTTCTAACTTTATAACTTTTCGACTAAAACTTATAAAGTTTGATTTAACTCTCACTGCCCTCTTGATATTCATCTCTGAAGTGACAAACCTGGGCAAGCACACGAAGTTCATATATATTGATATTAATTATCCTGGAATTATAGGAAATCTGTTGGACGTCCATCCAAAGATTCATTTAATTTTTCGCAAGTGAAGTGTTCCCCTTACTTCCCCCCCCCCCGACACTTCGCCTAAAACTTCTCTTAGCTTATTTTTTCCCTCTCTCCCTCTTGTTTTATCCGACCTTTTTAAAGCGGTCGTACTTACTTTTTAAACACGTGCAATACTTTATATCTATAGGCCTATACTTACTTTTGTAAGCAACCGACAACGGGTAGGCTAGCCTACTTCTCTGGAGTCATAGTAATTTTTAGTTGTGAAGGGGATGAACGATTTATCCTTGTGTGACGTCATTATTTAGTCATATCACGTGATGTCACTAATTTTCATAAAGTCCAAAAACGGGATTACTCTTAATATTGTTCTATTTTATTGAGTCAATGTACACATAACTTGACGTTTACATTCTGAGTAACTTCAGAGTAAACAGAACTTAAATTGAGATTTGTTCTGATCAGATTCAAAAGGATTTTGAATGAAATAAGATCTGTCATAATCTATTTTATAATCTAATCTATAATAATATAATCTATAATCATAATCTATTCTATTCCCAAGAACAAGTTATTAGTAAATTTTAGGTTTTAACCTTGTCTTAAAGCATATTTATACTTTCTAATTAGGTTAAATGAATTATTCTTGCATGAATAATTATGTATTTTGATATTTTTAGCTTTTTTTTTTTTGTTGTTGTAAACATATCTACCAATGTTTAAGTATAAATTTATTAATGATAATTTTAATCTTATCATTGGTCATAAATATTTATCTTTATCTTAAATTGTTTTTTTTTTCTTTTTTTAAAAAAAATGGTTTGTGTGCTTTTGTTCTTTTCCCCCACTTAGTTCATTGAATAATTTTAAACAATGAAAAAAAAAACAAACAAAACAAAACAAACAAACAAATAGTTATTAACGAAATGTCGTATAGATTCCTAATATTCTTCCTAATGTATCTTACTAGGAGTATGAGTAGGATACACAGGGAGATAATGTGTCTGGGTGAGAGCGTGATACAACTGTTTCGGAGTCTTGAGTTTTGGTACCAACTCCCTGCCCTGTTTTTTATGGAAATTTGATTTGAACTCTTTCGCCATGCAAGAATCTCCACCAATAAAATAAAATTTGCGTAAATGATTAGTGCCGTACGTGCATTGGAATCTCTCAGTTTCTCCAAAGGCCAAAGCACCTGCTCCGCTCACCTCCGCTCAGCTCCGCTCTCTAAGCTTGGGAGTGCTCAATAAATTTGACTTCGTGCTCCGGAACAACTCCGGATTTCTCGGATGGGAAATCGCAGCAACTACGCTCCAGCTCTCGTCCTAAAGTCTGTCAAACAAAAATACGCATACACACACACACTCACACACACCTAAACACACACGCACAAACACATACACACACGCACAAACACACACACACAAACACACACACGCACAAACACACACACACACACACATATATATATATATATATATATATATATATATATATATATATATATATATATATATATATATATATATATATATATATATATATATATATATATATATATATATATATTATTCTTTAATATAAATAAATAAAAATGAAATATTCAAAGATTTTATGATTGCATTTCTAATTAATTCTCAATTATTTACTTTGAGATTGCGTAATTATATTGAAATTATAATTTATATAATTAAAATATTTTGAAAAATGTCTTTTGAAAGTTCTACGTAATTTTGTAATTTTATACAGTAATTTTTTTTTTTTTTTTTTTTTTATTAAAGAAAAATAATGAAAATGAATTTTGAAAATTTGCTGAGTCAGGATGAAGAATGAGCTTCTGCGGGTGTCTACTTGACCTCAGTTTGCCTTGTGTGTGTGTTGAAAGGATTCCTAAAGTCGAAATTCGGCTGTCAAAAAGAGGGGTTGAGGGGGGGGGGGAGAAAGTTATATACCCTCATTGGAAGTTTGTAATTATGGATATGGGGATTTTTTATTAATTAAGGCTTCTGCCCATTGGGAGGGATATATATATATATATATATATATATATATATATATATATATATATATATATATATATATATATATATATATATATATATATATATATATATATATATATATATATATATATATATATATATATATATATATATATAACCTTTTGCCATTTTTGGGAGTGTGGAGGAAGGGGTTAAAAACGAATTTTGTTAAAAATGCCAAAGATCAATTTAAAAAGTTATTAAAAATATTTTTTTTTCTTTTTTTTTTAAATTAAAAATTTCAAGTGAAAGAATATTGTTTATTAAAAAAAATTTTTGTTTAATTAAAATTTTAAGTTATATAATTAATTGATATACTCAGATATCCTGAGGTTGTACATAATCTAAGATATCCAAATTAAACTTAGGAAATTAATAACTCCTGTAAAATATTTTATAACCTTTTAAAAGTAAAAATGTATAAGAGAAAAGGTTATATACATAAATTTTGCCCTATATGAAACATTAAAGAAATTTTGGTAAAGGTTTGACCTCACTTCTTGACCTTCCTCCATTTCTATGCCTTTACAGTTATTGGACTTTCATATTGATAGAAATAGAACAAAAAAATAAATAATAAAACTCATTATTACTATTACTGTCTTATCTTAATAAAATTCAACATTGGTATTCACAATGATATTATTATCCTCATATATCCCCTTTAATCCTCTAGTATGCATACTTCTTCCAGAATGCAATCGTATATTATCATTTTTACTAATTATACCAATAAAAAATGTAGCAGGTTAGGATATTTTTTCTGCTTTTTTTTTTTTGTTGATTATTCTGGAATAAAATTTCTACTATATAAAATACAAAAATTATAAATAAATTAATAAAAAAAAAATTAAAATTGGAATCGTTCCATTATTGGGCGAGATATACATTTCCGAATTCCTGTCATATATATATATATATATATCTTGTTATATATATATATATATATATATATATATATATATATATATATATATATATATATATATATATATATATATATATATATATATATATATATATATATATATATATATATATATAATAGTCTTGTTTTAAAATAAATAAATAAATATGAAATATTCAAAGATTTTATGATTGCATTGATAATTAATTCTCAATTATTTACTTTTTTTTCGATATAGCTTTTTTTTTCTTGACTGAACTTGTCCAAGTTTTCAGGAACTCTTGAAGAATGGTTTAGCTAAAGTATTATCGTGAGACATTTTAGATATCTATCTCTAAAAACACGTTGTGAGGTAGAAGGCAAAAAAAAAATAAAAAAAAATTTGAAAATTTAGATTTTTTTTTTTTTTGTCAATTTTCAAAATATCATTACTTTTTTTTTTTTTAAAAAAAAGTAGATATCTAAAATGTATCACTATGAAACTTTAGATATACCCTTCTTCTATAATTCCTGAAAATTTGATGAACTTTGGTCAAGAAACAAAAAAGTTATTATCCGAAACAGTAAAGGTTCCAAATTGGACAAAAAATCTATACCTCACTGTTTTGGATATAACTTTTTTGTTTCTTGATCTAAATTGCCCAAATTTTCAGAAACTGTAGAGCAAAGGGTATATCTAAAGGTTTATTGTGAGACATTTTAGATATCTATTCCTGAAAAAAAGTAATGTTTTGAAATTTGACCAAAAAATTCAAAATTTTCACTTTTTTTTATTTTATTTTACCTCACAAAGTTTTTTAATGATAGGTATCTGAATTGTTTCGGAATGAAACTTTAGCTATACCCTTCTTCTAGCGTTCATGAAAGTTTGGACATGTTCGGGCAAGAAAAAAAAATTATATATATCTAAAAAATTGATGTCGTATGTATCTCAAAATCTATAAAAGTTACAAAAATTTGACAATAATTCGAAAATACGTATCTCGCCAAAAAGTGGAGAGAATCCAAATTTGTTTTTTGTACTTCAAATATAGTAAAAAATTTAATTCCAGAATAATAATCGACAAAAAAATGTCTGAATGTCCTTGTTTAAAGATTACCATTTCTTGGAATCTCCTTATATATGAAAACAAAGTTTTGAAATTTAAAAAAAAAAAAAAAAAAAACTATTCTCATTTACACCAAATTTTTATAAGTAGAAGGATTCTAAAGGAATTTTTCAATACTTTGAAGTATGTACCATAATCGGTGTACCGAACCTTTACAAATGCATTTTCCATGCTATATGTTATCTTAAAAAATATTTTGGTAAAAAGTTTTCAGATTTTTTTTTTTTACTTAAAAATGGAAGTGGTTTAAAACTAAATTATTATTATTATTATTATTATTATTATTATTATTATTATTATTATTATTATTATTATTATTATTATTAATTAATTAATTCTTTATTTATATAAAGATAAGCAGTTTAAACGATGACCCAAATCTATCGCATGATTCACCTTATTTACAAAAAAAAAAAAAAAAAAAAAAAAAAAAAAAAAAAAAAAAAAATTTATATCCCAATTTTTTTTTTATTCTCAAAATTTATTAGCGAAACAATATAAAAATATATTCTAAGTTTATAAATATCGTTGAAAAATGTGATTTTTAATTTAAAATTGGAAATTTTTATTTTATTTTAATTTAATAAAAAAAAAAAAAAAAAAAAAAAAAATATATATATATATATATATATATATATATATATATATATATATATATATATATATATATATATATATATATATATATATATATATATATATATATATATATATATATATATATATATATATATATATATATATATATATATATATATATATTATCTCTACCGCACTTAGAAGGTTATAAACTCAGCTTTGACAACGATAAATACGAAAACCTTAACAACAAATGAGTGTAATACAAAATAATAATAATAATAAAAAAAAGTGGAACAAATAAAGTTTTAATAGAGTTTGAAACCCATTTAGTTTCTGTCAATTGAAATTCTTTTGTTTGGCGTCTCTTTTGGCGCGAAATTGATACTCAATTCCAGCGCGAAATTCGTTCTCTCTCTCTCTCTCTCTCTCTCTCTCTCTCTCTCTCTCTCTCTCTCTCTCTCTCTCTCTCTCTCTCTCTCTCTCTCTCTCTCTCTCTCTCTCTCTCTCTCTCTCTCTCTCTCTCTCCTCTCTCTCTCTCTCTCTCTCTCTCTCTCTCTCTCTCTCTCTCTCTCTCTCTCTCTCTCTCTCTCTCTCTCTCTCTCTCTCTCTCTCTCTCTCTCTCTCTCTCTCTCTCTCTCTCTCTCTCTCTCTCTCTCTCTCTCTCTCTCTCTCTCTCTCTCTCTCTCTCTCTCTTCTCTCTCTCTCTCTCTCTCTCTCTCTCTCTCTCTCTCTCTCTCTCTCTCTCTCTCTCTCTCTCTCTCTCTCTCTCTCTCTCTCTCTCTCTCTCTCTCTCTCTCTCTCTCTCTCTCTCTCTCTCTCTCTCTCTCTCTCTCTCTCTCTCTCTCTCTCTCTCTCTCTCTCTCTCTCTCTCTCTCTCTCTCTCGCTTGTATAGAGAGCGTTAAATGTCTCAATTTGGTTA
>SEYY01020334.1:107500-110000 GCA_009176605.1 Armadillidium nasatum
TTATTATTATTATTATTATTATTATTATTATTATTATTATTATTATTATATTATTTTATAATTATTGTTTATATTAAAAACTTTTTATTATTTTTTTTTTCAGTTGTATCCTTTTCCTTCGGTTTAAGTATGGAGGGAGTTTATCTTTCAGGGCAGAAAGACTATCTGCGACTCCAGCAGGAGGGGAAAGCCGTCTTGGAATGCAGGTATAAACTCTCTGAAGGGGAGACTGCTAAAGTTATTACTTGGTATCATGATGATTTTATGGCATTTAAATGGGGACCCCCTGATAAACCACAAAGTAAGACATTTCTTCTTCTTTTTCTTTATTTTTTTCATTTTTTTTTCATTTTTTTTCTTTGTTTTTGTCTTTGTTTTTGTCTTCTACTTTTTTTTCTTTATTTTTCTTTTCCTTTTTCATAATTATTTATTATTATTATTATTATCTGTTATTATTATTATTATTATTATTATTATTATTATTATTATTATTATTATTATTATTATTATTATTATTATTATTATTATTATTATTATTATTATTATTATTATTATTATTATTATTATTATTATTATTATTATTATTATTATTATTATTATTGCCATATCTTTAACATTTTGAATTACTTTGTTTTATTATATGTTGATTGTTGAAAGGTCAAATGTGAGATATTTTGACATCTGCATCTGTGTATGTGAATAAAGGTACGGATACGGAAGTCAGTTAATGATTATTCGGGCCTCAAGCGACGGATATTCAATAATACTGATTCTGGATGCAGTTATAAAGTAAATTCGGATGCAATGCGGATGTTCTGTATACAGGTATATTAGAAAACTTGTTAAAAAAAATTTTTTTTTTTTTGTATTTTTTTTTTAGTTGGAGAAGGATTAAAAGAAGAAGATGTTGACTTAACTAGGGACGACGGCCATCTTGAATTTGCCACCTTACGCAACGGGATCGAAGGGTTATATCGATGTGAAGTCATGACGTCATCGGGAGAAACTTACAAGAGTCCCAATTTTCAGTTGTTGGTCGTGGGTACGTATTTCTCTCTCTCTCTCTCTCTCTCTCTCTCTTCTTGGCAATCTTTGTAAATTTTGATTTTTTTTTTGGGGGAAATGTTGGGTGGGGTACACTCTTAATTAAGTAAATTATAGGTATTTACTTTTTATTTACTTATTTTTGGAGGGAGCAACTATGTGTAAAGCTTTTTTTATTATTATTATTATTATTGGTAATATTAGTAGTAGCGTATCCTGGAATTATTATAATTTTGGAAAATTATGTAAAAATTTGCGATTTGCAGATATGCCTATAATTCCTGACCAAGTAAAGCACAAAGTTGAAAATTGCGAGATAAAATTCTCTTGGGATGCCCCCGCGGTCAAACCGAAGCCCGAGGTCATGTGCGGGGTATGGAGTGAAACCCATGGGTACAGTTTAATCGCCACAAAATGGATGGCAACACCCTTCTACAACGGCTCCGTCGCCTATACTTTAGATGAAGAAAAATTTGACGTAAGTTTGATTTAATTTTTTTTATTTTCTTTTAAACAATAATAATAATAATAATAATAATAATAATAATAATAATAATAATAATAATAATAATGTCCTTTCTCATTGTTTTCATTTATTTTACATTTTCTTATTTCTATCTATTTTTTTATTTATTTATTTTTTCATTTCATTATTTCAATTTTTTTTTTAATTTATTTTATTTATTTTCATGTTATTTATTTTTCCCACTTTGTTTTAAATTCGTAACTTTTTTTCTGTAACTCCATCTTTATACTTTTTTTTTTTGTATTACTCTAACTTATTTTCCCTCGAAATCTCAATCCCCCTCCTCCCCCCACACACAAAAACTCTCCCACTTATCTATTCATCTAGCTATGTATGTATGTATATGTATGTATGTACGTATGTATGTCGGTATATATGTATGTAATACCAAAGTTTAATATTATAGTAAAGTTTGGTATTATTCCGCTCATTATGTTATTTTCTTTTCTTTATCCCTTACTTTTTCTCCTTCAGTTTTCGTTCATCTCAATTCAAATTCTCCTTCTTCCCCCGCAAGGTTCCTTCACTTCCCCCCCCACAAGGTCCCTTCGCTCTCCCCCTCCCTCCCCTACCATATTGAGCTCTTCTTCTTCCTTTTATTGTTCCTATAAGTATCTGCTTATCTAATTCCCCAGACAGATTTCCTTCCAATTTTTTTCTTTACACATCTTTTCAAAGTTTCCAGCTTTCTACGTTGTATTTTTATATATTTTTACTACGTCCCACTATTAAATTTTATAATAATAATAGTAATAATAATAATAATAATAGTAATACCCACATAACGAGAAAAACTAGATTTTGAAAAGAGTGACTCAACCTTGATTTTTAAAATATTTATTTGAAGTTATTAATATGGAAATAAATTATTATTATTATTATTATTATATATATATATATATATATATATATATATATATATATATATAT
>SEYY01020334.1:115000-129942 GCA_009176605.1 Armadillidium nasatum
AGTATTATGGTGTATAGTAACTTTAATCTGTAAGTAATTTCTAGTTTTCTAGGTGATTTCTCTTACAAGAATCACACTGCTTCTTTCCCTGAACAAGTTCCTAAGAGGTTATCGATCTGAGATGCCTACAGAACTTTTTTTACATTGAATCAGTTGCTTTCCTCTGTGTAGGAACATCGTCCATCTCTCTCTCTCTCTCTCTCTCTCTCTCTCTCTCTCTCTCTCTCTCTCTCTCTCTCTCTCTCTCTCTCTCTCTCTCTCTCTCTCTCTCTCTCTCAGTAGTTCTTACTGAATACTGCTGAATATAATAAGAGAGAACCCCTTTCGAACCAACCATCCCCTCTCTCCCTTACCAATCACTCTTATCTCTCCAGCTTCTTTCTAAAGTATTCGAGACTAAAAAAAAAAAAAAAAAAAGTTTAGAAAACCTTAAATCTTCTAATCTTATATTCAGTCGTCAGTATAACTTCTGCAAGAAACATTCGCCTAAGATTTTCTCTTTCTCGTCTTTTAATCTTGGTTCTATATAATGTTCAACAAATCATATAAATAGGTATTGATTTCTAGGCTCATGTAAAATGTAAGGAAGGTTTTATGCCGAAATATGCCGACTACGTTTCTGCAGTTGATATGATTTGCAAGGATACCCGATGGGACGTGGGAGGAGATTTAACTTGGAATCCACTTCGATAACCTAATGTGTGGTAAGTGGGGTTCGTTTCTCTTTTATTTAACTAAAATTAACATTTGTTAACTAAAATTAACATTTGTTATAAATGCTATGCATAGCAGAAAGCCATTTGTAAAATAAAGGTGAAAATAACCATAGCAATTTGGGATTTTATGTAAAATTAATTTTTCACCCCTCCTCCTCCCAAGAAAAAAATAAATAAAATAAAACTTCCCCCCTCCCCCCCCAAAAAAAAAGTGAAGATTAGTATATTAACAACTTAGCATAAAATCCATCTAGTTAAGATACAGTAATTTGAAGACCAATGGACTTGTTAGTTAGAAAGAACTTACGTTATGTGAAATGATATGATAAATGCATTAATTATTTCAAATTTATATAAAAGAACAGCAATGATTTCTATTTTTTTATTATTCCGTGTAAATTTTTTAAAATTTCTTTTTTCTTCCAGTTCAAACTCCCGATGTACCGGAACGTCCCAAAACCAAAAAAGCTCCCGATTCATCTGCAGAAGACTTAACAGAGGAAGAACCATCTTCAGGTGGAAATGGAATGATAATCTCTTGGTCTATCGTGATTCTCCTGAGTATAACAGTTATTTCAGGAATCCTTTGTTGCCTCAGAAATGCTCCAAGGAAAAAGGACCCAAGATATATGGCTTAAAAAATGATCTCTACAATTAGACTTCCAAAATCAAATAATATATAACAGTAAAATAATTTTAAAATAATTTATAATAAAATTTGGCTGTGTTAGTTATATATATATATATATATATATATATATATATATATATATATATATATATATATATATATATATATATATATATATATATATATATATATATATATATATATATATATATATATATATATATATATATATATATATATATATATATATATATATATATATATATATAATATGGTAAGTATTGGTTATGTGTAAAAAAGCTGTTAATGTATGCAAGTGTATTTTGACGTCAATTTTACAATATTCAAAATTATTTATTAAATTTTTAATTATATAAATAATAAAAAAAAAAAAAAAAAAAAAAAAAAAAAAAAAAAAAAAAAAAAAAAAAAAAAAAATTATATATATATATATATATATATATATATATATATATATATATATATATATATATATATATATATATATATATATATATATATATATATATATATATATATATATATATATATATATATATATATATATATATATATATATATATATATATATATATATATATATATATATATATATATATATATATATATATATATATATATATATATATATATATATATATATATAATTTTATTTTTTTTTTTTTTTTTTTTTTTTTTTTTTTTTTTTTTTTTTTTTTTTTTTTTTTTTTTTTTTTTTTTTTTTTATTTTTTTTTTAAATTTTTTTTAATTAATAATTTTAGTTATTTTTTGATAATTAAAATTAACTGTTAAGATAGTTTAGATAAATTTTTTATTTAAAATTGGAGTAATTCATTGCTGACTGAAAATATATATATATATATATATATATATATATATATATATATATATATATATATATATATATATATATATATATATATATATATATATATATATATATATATATATATATATATATATATATATATATATATATATATATATATATATATATATATATATATATATATATATATATATATATATATATATATATATATATATATATATATATATATATATATATATATATATATATATATATATATATAGTTATGATATTAGTAACAGCTGTTTACTAGTCATAAATATGCAAATTTGAGTGTTGCAAAAATATTGAAAAACCTCTTTTAATATCTTTGATTAACACAGCACCATGACAGAGTAAGTCCATACTTTTTGACCTTAAGCCTTGTAGGAACTAGGAAACTCCCCGGAAACAATGTCTGCGAAACATTTTCTATCACAGGAAACATTTTAGTAACACAAATTATATTTCCTAATATGGACGCAAACAACATTTTGTATCAATACTAGAAAACTATATTTCTTTCCCGTTTTTCAATTTAAATAAAAAATATGACTTAACGTCTTTTGTTTCTTGCAACATAAAATTGTTTCCGAAATGGTTGTAATCTTTCAGGGAAACATTTCAGAAACTTATTTTGTGTTTCGTTAGGACAGTGTTTCCCCAGATAATGTTTCCTAGTATGTACTAGGCCTTAGGATAATAGATATCGGATGAGAGTAAGAAAAAAAGAAAGCCAAATTTACTTTATAAGGGTGTGGGTTTTTAATAAGTATGGGATATATTAATTAATTAACTAATTGCTTCACGGGGTATGAGTAGCTTTGTAACACATGGATGGTTTGTGAGAAAATACGCCATACTGTGTAATTTTTTTTTTTTTTAAACCTTCAGTCAAGTGACCGAAGTGTACTTCATCAGTCAAGTAGCTCGTATTCATTTTATTAGACAAAAAATTGTATATAAATATTGTCATGTAAAAAGGTGATTCATAATATTTATAAATAATTTTTAGAAATATTTTGTTTTAATGGCTTTAAAAAGATTAAAAGATATGAACATATTTGTTTATTATATTGTTGAAATTTACAATTAAAATTAATTTATTTAATTTTATTAATTATTTTTACTTGAATTAGTATCTTATTTTGTTATTTCATTTATATTATGTTTATTTTATTTGTAAGAAATAGTTTGTGTGTACTAGCTGTAGAATGTTCCTGTTAGTTTAGCTTTGCTTTTAGTAGGCTATCTGCTTTACTAAATACTCATTACCTGTCGAATAAAAACCACTGATAATTAACATTATTTCAAATGTTATTCTCTTTTTGTAAGAAATTATAATTATTAGAGATTTTGATATTTTCATTTCCATTCGAATTTTTTTTTTTTTTTTTTTTTTTTTTTTTTTTTTTTTTTTTTTTTTTTTTTAAATGTAAAATAAACGGAGAATAAGTGGTCTAAATTTGGGGTTTGTATAGTTAAGAAACTCCTTGACCTTTCTTTGACCACTTTCTGTATAATATTAAACATTGAATCTACATTTTGATCTTTTCATTTGGGCTCTATAGATCAAGTATAAATACCTGTAGCTGAATTTTGCTCAGTTTATATTTAAAAACTTTGACCTGAAAGAGAAGGGTAATTAAATTATTTTTTATTTTTGGTTTATATATTGGTTATATATATATATATATATATATATATATATATATATATATATATATATATATATATATATATATATATATATATATATATATATATATATATATATATATATATATATATATATATATATATATATATATATATATATATATATATATATATATATATATATATATATAGAAACGGTAGGAGGTAAAGTAGGAGATTTATTTGAAATGTGATGGTAGCAAAGTTTAAGGAAAACAAAATACCTGAACTCATCTACGAAATTGACTTGAATTCTGTTTTACGAGAAAATCTAAAAATTATTACATTTTGAAATACCTTTTTAAAAAAAACCCGGTTTTCGTTGAAGCTATTGAAACAATTTTTTTTTAGTTAAGTACTCCAAATGGCAGTGTGTTAGCGTTGCCACATTTAAAAACTAATACAATTTTACAAAAACATAAGAATTAGAATTCAATAGAATGTCTTCCGATATAAATGAAATTTAAAGTAGACAATAGTATATACAATAGATAAAATAGTGAAAACATATAAATAGTTTTTATACAAGATTTCCGTCTTTACTAATTAGACTGCTATAAAAAAAAACTTGAGAAAAAAAGAAAAATAATCCATGAATAGTTGAAAAGTTTTTAAAAATAACATCATATATTAAAAAGAAGTGATATACAGACACCTTACTTAATTTATCTAAAAGTGAAAAAAAAAATAAAAAATTAAAGATCATGATGGAGTGAAAAAAAAAATAAAAAATTAAAGATCATGATGGAACACGAAAAATTAATATTTTTCATGTTTTCTTTGTAGTAAAAAAAAGTATTCAGACTTACTAGGAAATACATTAAAATTGATTCACAGACAGTTTTGTGAAAACATGTCATATGCACTCGATCACTCTATTTTAGACAGATTTCTTCATTGTCCAGAAATAAAACGGTTGGGTGTGCAGCAAAAATTTGTAAATAAAAAGATATATCTTCTCCAATCAAACTTGCTCTGAAAATCAATAAATAAGCACGTCATGTTAAATGTTCTCTTAAATGAAAACAAAGGAACTTAAAAGGAATAAAAGTTCTGAGCTATAATAACTCACAGATGAATTTTGCTATTTATTAAAAAGAAAGAAATTAAAATAAGCTTAAAAGACATATGAAATCTTAGACTGTCTGAGTTAGACATACCATATTGGTTTCCAAGGAAGAAAGTTCTGAATTGCTTTGAAGAGTTCTGAATTATAAATTAACAATTAGAACTTGTTAAAGGTGCATTTTGAGTAGTAGAGTTGATTGAAAGGATACAGTAATAAAGTAGTGAAAATAAAATTTACTTCATACTATAAATTCGGAGTTTTAAAATATTATAACGAACAATATAACTTGCATTTTTAAAAAACGTCTAAACTCGTGTCACCTGGCAACACTGGTTGTAGCTAGAAAATAAAAGAGCATTTATAGCCTATTAGGCTGTTTCGTGATTCGACCACAGCCTAATAGATTGTGATTCGACCGAATTAGGAAGAAGTGAAAAGTCATGCAAGTGTCTTATGTAGGTTTTCTTTTATATCATTCATTTTCAAAAACTCAAGTTCTCTGCGAGTTAAAAATTTTATTCAACAAATTTATGAATATTGCTTGGGTTATTCGCTAGTATCTATATTTAGAGTGCAATATTATGTAACTAATAAACTGCAGTCATGGATTTAGCAAGACCAAAGGACATGAGCAGATAAAAATTTGATTGTAATTATCATTTAGGTTAAGTAGGATTTTGAAAGTATTGTCACACCATTAATGTAATACAGTTCATAGGTTTAGGCTCACTTAAGGTAAAATTCATATGTAAGGTGGCAGAACAGAATAGCCATAAGGATTTTTGGATATGAACGCAAGAGTTATAAGGAAAAGAAAATACAGCTGTGAAATTTGAAGATCTGAGAATTTGTAGGAAGGAAATTTCTTAGAGGAGATTTAATACAAGGGTAATAGGTGTGAGTGGTTCAGTTAGTCAGAATTTTGTTTCTATCAAGATAAGTATTTCAATTTATGGGAAAAGTAAGCACTAGGTGAGCATTTTTTGTTTACTCACTTGGGAAGTACCAAGTATCAGGGGAGCCATTTTGTTTTTCTTTACTGAAAATATAAAGACTATATTTAAATGAATTAAATATAAAGACTATATTTAAATGAATTAAATTAATCTAAATTAAGTGCATAAGACAATTAGGCTTAACATATACTTTTGTTTAATAAAAATACTTTTTACCTAAAAATTTCACAATACAAAATGTGAATTATAGGTATTTTCTATTCGTCCACAAACTTCCTAAAAATAAAGTGGCAAGCCATTTTTATAAAGGCTTTTTTAGACGTATTTTAGTGCATCTTATGATTTGTACAATAGAACGATTTTCCAAAATATTCGAAAATATGTTTTCTGTTACTTTTCAAGTCAGCTAATTCCAATTCAATATGGTGGTTGGGCTCTGAAAATTTTCAACTGATGCAAGATTATGAATACTCTGTTGTAAAAGAATTAATTATAAGCAGCCAAAACAAAATGATAAAGCCTATTATTGATAAATCAAATTGAAATAGTACGGAAAAAATATATTTTCTAATAGGTTTAATTGTACTGATTGCTTTTGTAGCCTACAAGTATTCATTTTTGTTTTGTATAAAACTAAAATTTATAAATCTTGAAAATCACAATATATTTTTACATATTAAAATAAATTTTAAAAATTGATATAAAATTATATATAAAGATTGAGATACAAATAACAGTAATGAAAATAGATTTATTTACTTATAAATTTTTAGCAGGAATTTAGTCACCTCCAAAGTATCTTCAAAAATCAAAAGAAATGTATGGTTGTGACATCATTTTTGTGTAGAAATCTGGGGGTTTTCGGGCCAAAAGTGACGAATAGAACACTTTTTTTTTCCCCAAAATTTTTAAAAAACAGTATTTAAGTAAAACTTCAATCAATAGAAAATGGCTTATCATACACTAGTGATGTCATTACACCATCATTTCAATATAACGATGAACTGCATATCAGTATGATAAATAATATGCAGTGAAAAACTTTACTCATGCACTATTCTTCTGACATGCAGTTAAAAATAATTATTTTAGAGTAATTGTTTAAATCATGGTAGGAAATGAATATCTTTTAAATTAGGCTATAATGTCAACAAAATTTCAAAGCAAATCAATTAAGGAGGTCCTCATGCAGCCCAGTAAAAAAAAATAAAAAATACCCTTGACTCATAGGTTGGGGGATATGGTTGCAGAGTCCACTTTAAATATATTTGTATACTATATATTTATTTTTATTTTGGGGGTGGGTTATTTATTTAAAAAAAAAATTTTTTTTGTTGGTGTACCAGGCATTGTCAGATATTGAAATTGCTGGATCTCTCTATCGATATATTAAAATTCAGTATGTGGTATTTTGTATATTTTTTATAGAAACATATTTAGGCATTTGATATTTTTAAATAAAGTGCTCTCCCATTCTTAATTAGGCTTAATTTAATTCATTTAAATATATTTTCAGTAGAGTAAAAAAAAGAAATTGCTCAGCTAATAAAGTCTTACCCTCTTTTGAAATATAGGATTGAACAAAATATCAATATTAAAATTGATATTTGATAAATATTAATATAAAGTGAAAAATTTTACTCTGCGCTACTCACTCAGGGGATCAGGATTACTAGGAGCAAAGCACACTATAGATGTTCCTCTACCATACAATTAAAAATAATCTTCTTAGATATTGGAACTGATAGATCTGTCTATTGATATATTAAAATTCAGTACATGATATTTTGTATAATTTTCATAGAAACATTTTTAGATATATGGTACTTTTGAATAAAAGTGTTCTTCCGCGTTAATTAGGCTTAATTTAAGTTATTTAAATATATTTTGCCTTTATATTTTTGGAAGGGTAAAATAAAAAAATGCTCAGTTGAAGCTTTGTCTTATTCTTTATTGAAACTGTAAAGACAAAATATGTTGAAGTGAATTAAATTAAACCTAATGAAGTGAGGAAGAGCATTTTTGTATAATAAAAATACCAAATACGTAAAAGTGTTAATACAAAAAAAAAATAAACAAATAGGGCCTATACAAATTACCTTATGTAGATGGCACAATTTTAATTTTTGATATACCAAGATTTTAGTATATCAAAGACTGATAGCCCCTACATCAATTTCAGTATCAAACTAAATAATTACTTTTGAATACATGTTAGAAGAATATTTATCAATAGGTGGCATAACCCCTTGTACCCCACAATACTGTGAGTAGTTTTGAGTTTAATTTTTAACCTCATTAAAATTTATCAAATATTAATTTTAGTATCAATATATTTACTCCTGTATTGAAATAAACTCAATGAGCTGAGAAACTGACTCTTGAATGCTCAAGGAGGGCAGATTGAATATGACAATTCATCCCTATCAGGGAAGCTTAAGGGTCAACATAGAAGTTCTTTTGTTTTGTGTTGAAAAAACTAAACTAAAGAACTGAAAAGACAAAGAGGCTCATCAGAATGTACAAAGAATTTTCAGAATAAATTTTAATTTGTCTATTAGTTATGTCACAATAAAAAGGAATTTTATTTATGACTTTTACAGGAATAACATTTTGTTTTGATATTTTTAATTTCTTTACTTGACATAGAGAGTCATATATAATTGCTATAGTACATTTAACAATCCGATCTTATCTGAGTAACCATAAATGCAAAATCATTATAGCAGTGGTAAACAGCAACCTAATTACTGTATAATTAAGTGTATATTTATTTGATTCTATTATTCATCTGGATCTTGTTCTCAAAATTACAAGATATAAAGTAAAAATATTAAACTGTAACTGACATGTGTTATCAGGAAGTTTTGGTGGGTTTTTTGGCTTTTTATGTGGGATTTTAATTTTCATTTTACTTTATTTATTTATTAATATTGGGTGGGGTGTGGGAGAGGGTCAGATTTTTTATTGCCAAGCATGAAGAGGAGAGTATAAAACAAATACTGAAACTTAATTACTAATCTAACAAAGTTAAACGTACATTTTTCTTTAATACTTTAACCATGTCATTAAGGAAACAAGGTAATGTTCCAATCAAACCTGATATATAAAATAAAAAGAACATTGTATATGTTCAGATGTTGCATAAATCATTCATGTACCTATCCAGCCTATTTTTTTTGAACAACTAGTGGCAAGTTATGAAAAAAAGCTATCACATCCTGAGGCAAACTTTTCCAAAAACTAAATATTGTTACTGAAGGATTTTATCAAATCTATTTTAATTTTTTTTTTTTTTTTTTTCCATTTTATAACCTCTAGTTTTCCCGTCACAGCATAATATAAAAATGTATCCTTTTCAACAGAGTCAAAATATGAAAAAATTTAATAAACTTGAATTGTATACCCCCTTAAGAAATTACGTCACAGGAAACATGCCATAGTTTTTTGGTCTCTTTTCTACCAAGGAACCTTGTTTAGCTAAATAGTCTATATACAGTATTGCTTCGTAAGTGACATCATATATATATAATTTTATTAAATTTGATTTTGTTTTCTATTTAAGAATAGTTAAACAGCAATTATAACATTATAAGAAAATGAGTGCATCATCAAAACTTGATACCTATTTATCAAATAAGAAGAACTCGTCAAGCCCAGAAGTTTCTAAAACATTTGGAGAACTAGAAGAGTATTATAATAAAAAGTATGTCTTATATTTGTGTTTTATATTTTTATTTTAAAAATTTTTTTTTTCATTAAATTATAGATTACTGGATTTAGTCATTATTATTATTTTTGTTATTAAAGTGGCCTTAGTAAGAGAGTTTGTTTTTTGCATTTATTCATTGGCAGCCATACTGATCGATGCAGACACACAAATCTCACAACAAACATGTTTGGTTTTAGGGTAAGCAGACAATATAGCATATTTAGATATTGAAATTTGTTATAAAAATCAACATCTAAGTGAATTAAAGTTTGTGAAAAAAAAGTGGGAGGAGAAAAATTGAAGGGTGTATTTTGCATTCTGCTTTTGATTTTCGCGTTTATATCATGGTTAGTCATTGTTTCCATTTGGAACTAAACAGTCTTTCAGTCAGACCAATATATGCTTGTGAAGAAAATTCAAGACAATATTGGTTTTTTTATTTATTTTTTTATAGGTACTCAGAATTTTTGGCTATCCCTTGAAGTCTTGAGTATTTTGTTATAAAAGACAAAAGTATTTTGTTATAAAAGACAATGAATTGGATGTAATTTTTTTCAAAACTTTATTTTTTTTAAATGGAGGAAATAGGAATAGTTCCTTATAGTATGTATCCATCATATTTTGTAAGTGTTTACAAATATGAAAAAAACATAATTGATTAGACCTTTGAAGATAAGGCTGAAGCAAATTATTTATGTCTAAGTCATGCCACTATTTGAGACGATTATATTATTATTATTATTAATAATAATAATAATAATAATAATAATGAAATTAACTTTGTTTTTTTCCCCCAGATTATGGCACCAGTTAACTCTGAGCGTTATGGCATTAGTCAAGCTGCCAGAAATGCAACAAGGAACCGAATTGGTTGATTTATACAAAAATCTGGTTGCTGAATTGGAAAATAAGTAAGCATATATATATATATATATATATATATATATATATATATATATATATATATATATATATATATATATATATATATATATATATATATATATATATATATATATATATATATATATATATATATATATATATATATATATATAATATATATAATAATAAAAAAAAAAAAAAAAAATGAAAAAAAAAGTATATTTTAAAAATTTCCATTATTTTTTAATTAATTTAATAATTTTATATTTTTTTATTATTATTATTTATTTAAATATATAAATACATGTAATTTTAATATATACTATAATACAGAGTGTTCCACTCACCCTCGGCCCCTGATATGTTCTTATAGATATAAATTAATAAAATTTTGTTGCGAACAAGCCTTGGTGAATGAAAAGTGAGGTAGAATCATGAGGTCGTGTCACGTGTCATATGTCCAACATCATCATGTACTAAATTGAGTTATTCTTTGAAGATCGGATCATTTCCAATTGACTATGACTGCAACCTTTGTAAAACGTGGAAGAGCATGTGCAGGCATGCCTTGATGCTAAAGACGATAACTTTCAACACTTGTTGTGATGTCAGCACGATTCTCGCACACCAAGGTTTGCTTGTGCCAAATTTTATTAACTTATGACTAGTACTTTGATATCTATAAACGAATAAGTGGGACATCCTGTAGCATCTTCAGAACATTGATTTTAAAAATTTTATTATGTGAGAACATGGACAGACATGCAAAATTCTAGTACTTTAAATTTAGAGCTTTTAAATTATGATTTAGAAACCAATCTTTTCCAAAATTCCTAGTCTAATTCGATTTCCTCTTGGTTAGTATATTTGGCTCTCACTACTAAACAGCCTTTCACTCTCAATAAAGAGAGGATGGAGCAGAGATATTTATAACCTAAAATAAATAAATTAATCAGCAAAATAATATCGACAGAAAATTGATGATGACGATTGAGAAAAAAATGTGCCGATTTTGACGATCACGATTAGTCGTCCCATCACTAGCATATATATATATATATATATATATATATATATATATATATATATATATATATATATATATATATATATATATATATATATATATATATATATATATATATATATATATATATATATATATATATATATATATATATATATATATATATATATATATATATATATATATATATATATATATATATATATATATATATATATATATATATATATATATATATATATATATATATATATATATATAACACGGTATACGATTGATATCTAGGAATCTATTTTTGTGAGAGCTTTTAATAATGTAGAGGTTTTTCACTTTGTCCTTAAATTTTTTTTGTTGTATGTTAATGTTGATAAAATATATATATAGCCTAACTTAAGTAAAAGAGTGTACCATATAATTAAAACTAAATTATTATTAATATTTTATACATCCACCTTTCTGTGTAATTTGTTAGCGTATTATTATTATTATTATAATATTGGTATATGTCTTCCAAGACTTTTCATATATCCTCTACCACTTACCTCTTTTTCCCACATTCATTTCTATACTTCTCTTCACTATTACAAGGAGACTGGAATATCCTTAAAAGAGCTATCCTTATCTTTTCTGCATTTAATTCCTCTGACCCATATGATGTTATCGTTTCGTCTTGGATTTTGCTTTCATTTGCTCTCTCACATTGTAATAGTGCTCTTTCATATTAATTTACATATTCCATCATTTCTTTATCTGACTTTCTTTTTATATCACAAAACATTATCACCTTTTGGGACTTTATCTGACTCAAAGCGTTTTTCTAGTTTTCTCAAAATTATTTCCACTCTTTCTTCATTATTTAAACCCTTTACTGCTCCTTTTAAGGCTCGATTTTATCTTCAGTTTCAGACCAGGATACTTCATTCTTTTACTTTCTGACGAAAGCAATGCCTACACCTTGTTTTTATATACCCCTCAGAATATCTCTTTTAACTTCCCCATAAACTAGGACAGAGCGTTTTTGCTAATACCTCTTCTTTCAGAATCATTTATTAGTTTTCTTAACTATTGTCTCCGCTATTACTAAAATTAAATCTAATCTTGGTTCTTGTGGTTTAATTCTAATTTATGAGGGCTCACAAGTTAGTTATTTTGGTTAGTTGAAGAAGTTGCTAGTTGGTCCCAGATAAATGATAACTGGTTAAAATTCAGTAGTTAAGGACAGGGTTGGCAAGAGTAGTTTTTCCCTGGGAAAAAAACTTTGGGAAAACATTGAATAATTAAATTATTTTATTAGATTATTACTTGAACATTATAAAACAATTTCGTACGCCTCTCTAAATAATTTTAGTTATCTTTAATAAAAAAAATCACTTGTATTTTAAATATTAAAAATTATAATTCACCTTTTTCAACTAGCCTACTGTTGTCTTCTGGATTCTATTCATATACTTTAGCGTAATATTGACACAGTTTTGTAAAATAAATAAATAAATAAATAAATAAAAAAAATATATATATTGCCCAATAAAAAACAACAAAAATTTATTATAAAATAAGAAAATTATAAGGCTAGCTAGTAACTACAACTTACAGGCTATTGCAGTCTGTGCTGTGTACAAGTCTGTCAACTTGTCAAGTCTTATAATATTATTGTTTAATCACCTAAATATAATATTACATTGATATAATTTTAGAAATTTTACTGCCAAACTAATAATTATCAAATTCTATGTAGCAGACTAGCAGTAAACTAAATACCCCCAGTGGAATAATAGTACCCAAATTTAATAAGTAAAAGTTGCTCTTATTTTATCATTGAGGTGTTTCCCAGTCTTCCCTGTTTTTCCTAGGAAAAAGAGATCAAAAAGTTTTTCCCAACCAACCCTGGTTGAGGATGAACTGACTGTCCAATGTGAAAGTGTAAAACTTTGTAAAAAGATAAAGGTATAGGTTAATAGGAATTGTCAAGCCTCGTTTAATCAGATGATGAACAAGAGATATGTTTAGTATGATAAGTTCCCTTTCTTTTGTTAGCAAAATCATGATAATGCTGATTGTTACCAAATAACTCTTAACTTACTTTTTTATTATGCAGTTTTAATTATTATAAGTTATTTACATAGTCAAGAAAAAACAGTGGATGTCCTGATGAATACTAATATTTAAATTACACTATCTCTGTAAAAGAATAAGGGTTAAAAACCATTTTAAAAATTTTTAAAAAAAAATTTTAATTAAAAAGTTCACATCCCACGGGCATTGTCCTATTCGAGGAGAGAAAACTTTTCTAGGTAGAATATACCTAGGATCCCCAAGTGGGATCGAACCGGCGTCCTCAAGCACGTGACTCAATCACTCTACCGTTTGAGCCACGGTATTATCATATGTCAATTAAAAATACATAAAGTTATTCAACTTATCTGAAATAGATGATCAAATCATCTCCCTTCTTTCACTTCTGATTTTCCACAATCCAAATTTCTTTGTATTCCATTCCTACAGTTAACAATTGTTATTTAATGGAATTATTATTATTATTATTTATCTCTTGTAGGTTGAATCCCCTTTCGTTGGCAGAATTAGCAGGAGATGTAATTACACAAATTAAAGATCCGAATGATGCAATAACTTTTGTCGAAAAAATTCAACCAAAAGTTGTAAATCATCAGGAAGCCAAAGTTCTTTGTAGTGTCTTAATTGCTCAGGTTAGTTTTTATTTAGTGCCATCTATCACCATTAGCTCTAATAATTAGATATTATTATTATTGTTATTATTATTATTATTATTATTATTATTATTATTATTATTATTATTATTATTATTATTTAGAAAATCGATATATAAATTTTAGTTTTATCATTATATTCATTTTCCTTCTAACTTCTAAATACTTCTTTTTAATAACAAAATAATAATAATAATAAAAATATTTAGAATTTTGAAAGGAAAACGAGGGTAATTTATTATTATTGTTTCTTATGTGTATATAATTTTAATGGGCACCAAGGACGAAATTGTCCCACAAGAAGCCCATTTCAGTTTTTAATAATACATGAAATTTGTAAATCATTTTTCTAAGTATGCATTTTATAACTGAAAAATAAATAAAGATTATTATTATTATTATTATTAGTAGTAGTAGTAGTATTACATTATCGTTTTCTGTATTTAGGGGCATTAAGAACAAGTAAAATTTATTATATAAATTTTCGAGGAATAGGATACACATTTAATGTAAACTTATATCAATAATTTTTAATATTTTTAATTTTTGTTTTGAATTTGTCTGGGTAAAAGAATAATTTAAATGGCTTAACATTTATAATTTAGAACTTTGAGTTGTAATTTAAATTTCCTTGATGCAGGTCGTTTTAT
>SEYY01020335.1:5000-7500 GCA_009176605.1 Armadillidium nasatum
TATATATATATATATATATATTAGGGATGGAGTGAAGTATCGGTATCGGTATCGGCAAGTATCGGCATATTTTCCGATACTGTATCGGTATCGGTATCGGTAACGACCTTTTCAGTATCGGTATCGGTATCTGCAAAATTTTTGGATAAGAGTAAAGTATCGGTATCGGTATCGGTAGTAGTATCGGCAAGTATGGGCATATTTTTAGGTATCGGGTATCAGTATCGGGAAATATTTAGGTATCGGTATCGGTAAAAATTTTGGTATCGCTCCATGCCTAATATATATATTTATATATATATATATATATATATATTATATTATATTATATATATATATATATATATAATATATATATATATATATATATATAATTATATATAGTTTATCCTCCCTGGGATTCGAACCAACGCTATTGCGTAATGCTATCATTGGAGCCACTACCCCATCAAAAAAAAAAAATCCTCCAAATAGGGCTTTATGGGCCTAGATTCCCATTTATATATGCCCTGGAAGTATGCCGTAACCTGTTCTCACTTGTTTCAATTGTCCTTCATCTTTTAATAAGTGCAGACAATGAATTTAATTTTGAGGTATATATATAATACATTAGTGAAGTGTTCTTGTCACTGATGGGAAATAATCTCCGGAATCCGCGATTGGCCGGGTCCAGAGGTAATGTAAATGGTTTCTCCTTTCGTTTAGCTCTGAATGACCCAGTCATATATATATATAATATATATATATATATATATATATATATATATATATATATATATATATATATATATATATATATATATATATATATATATATATATATATATATATATATATATATATATATATATATATATATATATATATATATATATATATATATAATATATATATATATATATATATATATATATATATATATATATATATAATATATATATATATATATATATATATATATAATAAGAATGGAGATGTTAACCCTATAAAAATGCTTCTTTTTTGTATAAATTGTGAAAAATGTAAGAAAACATCCCGAAAAATACCAACAAATGGATATAGTTAAAGAATAGTAATAAATAATCCTTATTCCCCATGAAGGAGTTACGTCCTGTCAGTGGGATCTTTCGAGGAAGATCCTTTGGTTTCATGGGCCCACGGCTGATACCTTCGGCTGGGTTAGGCCTATTGTGGATGCCGAAGATTATTTCCCATCAGTGACAAGAACACTTCACTAATGTATTCGTTTTAACGACTGAGTCATTCGGAGCTAAACGAAATGAGAAACCATTCACATTACCTATGGACCATGAGAATCTGGAATGCTGGAGATTATTTCCCATCAGTGACAAGAGCACTTCACTAATGTACTCGTTTTAACGACATTCGGAGCTAAGAACAGAAGAAACCGCTACGTTTCCTTATTCCAACAAGACCTCGAACCCTGAACTTCTCGCTAACTAGACTAAGTTAAAGATTATTCAAAATAACTACATTCTAAAATAACGATCGAATTAAAATTAAACGTTGACGTACATTGCTTAAGAACATTAAATATATATATATATATATATAATATATATATATATATATATATATATATATATATATATATATATATAATATATATATTAATAAATAACCTAACCTTACCAAGATTGTCAGGTTAGGCTAGGTAAGGTTAGGTTAAACTAGGTTAAGTTAGGCTAAGTTAAGTCAAAAACTTACATATCTACACATGAGTAATACACATACCCTAAATACGAGCAAATACCCACGTATATATATATATATATATATATATATATATATATATATATATATATATATATATATATATATATATATATATATATATATATATGCGAATACAGTTATTCTGTTCATTTCTTTGTATAGCCTTTGTGTATCTTTAAATACATATTTACGATACAGGATTTCTTCTTCTTTTCAAACAGTATTAAAAGAGCTTATAATGGTCAAAAGGGACATCAGTTCAAGAGCTTATAGAAGTATTAAAGAATATATATATATATATATATATATATATATATATATATATATATATATATATATATATATATATATATATATATATATATTTTTTTTTTTTTTTTAAAACTAAACCTAACCTAACTTAGCCTAACCTAACCTAGGTTAACCTAACCTAACCTAACCTAACCTAACTTAACCTAACCTAACTTAACCTAACCTAACCTAGGTTAACCTAACCTAACCTAACCTAACTTAGCCTAACTTAACCTAGTTTAACCTAACCTAACCTAGCCTAACCTGACATAATCTTGGTAAGGTTAGGTTAGGTATATATATATATATATATATATATATATATATATATATATATATATATATATATATATATATATATATATATATATATATATATATATATATATATATATATGAAAGCAGAAATGATAAGCCATTAATAGAAGTTTCGAGTTTCACAGAATTTTAAGTAAAAAAAACTTGATGAGGG
>SEYY01020335.1:12500-17500 GCA_009176605.1 Armadillidium nasatum
CCACACTTTGATAGTAGATAAGAAAGAAGCTCTAGACTACGCCCAAGAAAAGTAGATATGAAAGAAGTCCCTAGCCTATGCTTCTTTTATGAAGAATTGTTTGTGAAACTATCCCAAATGAGTAATTCGTACTCCATACAAGAGCGAACAATTCCCATATTTTCACCAATCAGATGAGATTGATGGAAGAAGATTTTCTGAAAGATCTCTACAACGAGTACTCCATGCGAGAGTTAACACTTCTCATATACAAACCAAACAATTGAGGCTTCTAAAAGATCTCGATAATGCGTACTCCATGAAGAGCCAGTAGTTCCCATATTGAGGGAAGAAAAACTTCTAAAAGGTCTTCATAAACCTCTTGCATTTCTATGAGATTACCTAGTAATCTCATAATCGGAAATATAGAAACATAACTTAACCTAACATAACTTAACCTAACCTAACCTAACTTAACATAACCTAACTTAACCTAACTGAACCTTGCCTATAATTTCTTAGTAATAAAAACAATGACAAAAAATACACTAAATATCACAATGAATAAAACAGGTGGTCAAAATTCAAGCTGAGTTTTTTTAGATGTTACAATTTAAATGATGGTGTGAAGTTTGAAAAAGTTACTGAAAATATATATATATATATATATATATATATATATATATATATATATATATATATATATATATATATATATATATATATATATATATATATATATATATATATATATATATATATATATATATATATATATATATATATATATATATATATATATGCCTGGAGGAATTTTATATCAAATGTCTGTTGCAAAAATAGAAATTTTATTAAAAGAACGCAAAGAAAGAGGGATTGTTTCTGTGAAATTTGATATAGGGACAAAAATAGGGATAAAATAGTGACAAAATAGGGAAAAATAGGGAAAAATAGGGATAAAATAGTGACAAAATAGGGAAAAATAGGGAAAAAATAGGGATAAAATAAGGATATCTACCATTTTAGAAGCAAGTTCCGAGAATGTCCCAGAACATCCACCATCTTAGAAGATTGTTTTCAGTAGATAAAAATTTGAATTCTTACAAGTAAAAAAAAAAAAAAATACAAAAAAAAATACAAATAAATAAATAAATAAATAAATAAAATGAAGCTACCAAGAAAAGAAGAAGGCTCTAGTTGCATGAATTTGAAGATGCAGAAGTTGAAAGGTAAAAGATTGAGTTTTTGAGTCATTGAAAACAATTACAAATCTACTTCTCCAACAATCAACTTTCTTTTATATATATTTAATTATATTAAATACATCTATCATTATCCGTTAACTCATCCTTTATTTACCTATTTATTTATTTATTTATTTATTTATAATAGTTTTAAGGCCCCATTTGATAATTTACATAATTTTACCATATATATTGCTTTGTTTTTCCTACTCTTAGAAATGAAATTTTCAAATTCACCTCGAAGATGGACTTAGAATAATAATAATAATAATAATAATAATAATAATAATAATAATAATAATAATAATAATAATAATAATAATAATAATAATAATAATAACGATATAATAATAATAATAATAATAATAATAATAATAATAATAATAATAATAATAATAATAATAATAATATAATAATAACGATATATAATATAATAATAATAATAATAATAATAATAATAATAATAATAATAATAATAATAATAATAATAATAATAATAATAATAATAATAATAATAATAATAATAATAATAGGGCAATAATAATTATATGACTATAAAGATTATTATTATTAGTAGTAGTAGTAAATAAAATAATAATAATAATAATAATAATAATAATAATAATAATAATAATAATAATAATAATAATTTAATTTTTTTTTTTTTTTTATTATTATTTATTATTAGAAGTAGTAGTATAAATAATTAATAATTTTCTAATAATATAATAATAATAATAATAATAATAATAATAATAATAATAATAATATAATAATAATAATAATTTTATGTGAATTTCCTTTATTTATTTTTAAACTTATAAAGCTTAAATGTAAAATAATAAAGCAAATGAATAGACTGATAGATAAACAGACAAAACTGATAGTCTGAGAGAATAACGGACAGATAAGCACACAGACTGACAGAAAAACAGATAGACAAGACTGATAGTCTGAGAGAATGACTGGTAGACAAACAGTCTGACTGACAAATAGAATAACAGACAAAACAGCCTAACATGCAAACAGACTAACTGGCAATTAAACAGATAAATACACAGATTGATTGGTAAACAGACTAGCAAACAGACTGAAAACAAACAAATAAACAAACAGCTTAATAGACTAAAAGAAAAACAAACATAATAACAGACTGAAATAAAAACAAACTGACAAACAGCTTAATAGATTGAAAGACAAACAGACGAACTGGCTGAAAGAAAAACAAGCATACAAACAGACTGAAAGACAAACAAACTAATATACTAAAAAACACACAGACTAATAGACTGAAAGACAAACAAACTAATATACTAAAAACACACAGACTAAAAGATTGAAAGACAAACAAACTAATATACTAAAAAACACATAGACTGAAAGACAAACATACAGACTTATAGACTAGAATGAAAGAAAAGCAAACAGACTAATACACTAAAATGCAAACAGACATACTAATAAACTAAAAGACAAACTGACTAACAGACTGAAAGACAGACACACAGACTGAAAGACAAACAACCAGACTAATTTACTGAAAAATAAACAGACAAACAGACTAATAGAATAAAAGAAAACAAAATGAAATGAACAGACTAATAGACTGAAAGGAAAACAAAAAGAAACAAACAGACTAATAGAATAAAAGAAAAACAAAAAGAAACAAACTAATAGACTGAAAGAAAAACAAAAAGAAAGACTAATAGACTGAAAGAAAAACAAACAGACAAACAGACTAATAGACTGAAAGAAAAACAAACAGACAAACAGACAAACAGACTAATAGACTGAAAGAAAAACAAAAAGAAACAGACTAATAGACTGAAAGAAAAATAAACAGACAAACAGACTAATAGACTGAAAGAAAAACAAACAGACAAACATACTAATAGACTGAAAGAAAAACAATCAAATTGAGTAATAGAAAAACCGGTAAAAGAACAGTAAAAAAAAAACAATATTATTAATTATAATTAATTATTATTAATTATAATTACAGATAACATCGTTACCGTGACATTACGGTCGAGTGATGGACTCACGTTGTAACGAGACGGTGGTTCGATCCCTCGTATGGAACTTAAGAAAAACTTCTTAGTAACGTTCCCCTCCTCGAATAATAATAATAATAATAATAATAATAATAATAATAATAATAATAATAATAATAATAATAATAATAATAATTATTATTATTATTATTATTATTATTATTATTATTATTATTATTATTATTATTATTATTATTATTATTATTATTATTATTATATTATTATTATTATTATTATTATTATTATTATTATTATTATTATTATTATTATTATTATTATTATTATTATATTATTATTATTATTATATTATTACTATTATTACTATTATTACTATTATTACTATTATTATCTTATTATTCTATTATTATTATATATTATTATATTATTATATTATTATATTATATTATTATATTATTATATTATTATATTATTATATTATTATATTATTATATTATTATATTATTATATTATTATATTATTATTATATTATTATATTATTATTATTATTATTATATTATTTATATTATTATTATTATATTATTATTATTATATTATATTATTATTATTATTATATTATATATATTATATTATTATTATATTATTATATATTATTATTATATTATTATATTATTATATTATTATATTATTATTATTATTATTATTATTATTATTTATTATTATTATTATTATTATTATTATTATTATTATTATTATTATTAGACAGACTATCAGTGAATTTACAGACAAATACCGCAGACAGACTGAAAAAATACAACAAATTTAATTATAAAATAAATATTTGACATTGTCTTCTTTAAGGAGGACATCCGTCTTACTTAATTAGCAGAAAATTGTTTTAAGAAAACTTAAAAAGGACAAATATCAGACAGACTGGAAGCGAAAAGGACGTACAAAGAATAAGATTATAACCGTTTCGGTTTTCTGTTTTTTTTTTTATTTAATTTTTTTTTTAAATCAGACAGACTGGAAGCGAAAAGGACAGACAGAGAAAAAGATTATAACTTGTTTCGTTTTTTTTTTTTTGTATTGTTAGAAAAGTATCTTCCACACAAGATGAAAAATAATCAGAGAAGGACAAACAGACAGTGAAAAGGATACTGACAGTAAAAACAAAAAAGACAGACAGACAGGTATTTAGACAGTCTATTAGTGAAAAAGTCAGGTAGATATAAATAACCAAAATTATAGCCATACAGATATTTGAACAGACTGACAGTAAAAAGTACATATAGAGACAAACGGACAGATATTTTAACAGAATGACAGTAAAAATAACATATAGAGACATACAGACATACTTATTTGAATTAACCGACAATAAAAATACAGACTCTGACAGACAAATATTTTAAAACAGCTGATTGTAAAAAGGACAGATAGAAATAGACAGGCATAATTCGAATATATTAAGAGTGGATAGACATAAAAACAGAGAAAAAAGACAGGTATTTGAACAGCCCCAACAGTAAAAAAAAAAACATGGAAAACTCTCAAACCCATTTTTTACAAAGAGAAAAGGACAGATATTTAAACATACTGATAGTGAAATGGACAGACAAATGTAGATAGGTAAACATGTTTAAACGGATTGATATTGAAAAGAACAGACAGAAGGAGATAAGCAAACAGATGTTTGAAGAAACTGATATTTAAAAGGAGAGAGGCAGACAGGCAAACAGACAGATATATGAACAGCCTAACA
>SEYY01020335.1:22500-25000 GCA_009176605.1 Armadillidium nasatum
TACTTTAAAAATGTTGAGGAATTATTACTTCTCTTGAAATTATTATTATTGAATAAAAATTATTATTATTCTTGAATGTTATTAATGGAAATTTTATTGTTTTAATTTATTAGAATTCTTTAAAAGTGTTCATTAGTTATTACCTCTTGAAATTATTACTGTTCTATAAAAATTATTATTCTTCTTGAAAGTTATTAATGGAAATTTTATTGTTTCAGTTTATTAGATCTCTTTAAAAATGTTCAGGAATTATTACTTTTCTTGAAATTATTACAATTTTCCATAAAAAATTATTGTTATTCTTGTAAATTATTATTAGTGGAAATTTTATTCTTTCAATTTATTAGAATTCTTTAAAAGTGTTCAGGAATTATTATTCTCTTGAAATTATTACTATTCCATAAAAATTATTATTATTCTTGAAAATATCATTCTTGAAAGTTATTAATGGAAATTTTATTGTTTCAGTTTATTAGATCTCTTTAAAAATGATGAGGAATTATTACTTTCCTTGAAGTTATTACTATTCCATACAAATTATTATTCTTAAAAATCATTATTAGAGATATTTTATTGTTTCAATTTATTAGAAAACTTTAAAATGTTCAGGAATTATTACTTCTCTTGAAATTATTACTATTCTATAAAAATTATTATTAATGGAAATTTTATTGTTTCAATTTATTAGAATTCTTTAAAAATGCTCAGGAGTTATTATTACTTTTGAAATTATTACTTTTCCATAAAAAAAATTATTATTCTTGAAAAATATTTTTAATGCAAATTAAATTATTTTAATTTATTAGAATTCTTTCAAATATTTATGAATTATTACTTCTTCTTGAAATTATTACTATTTCATAAAAATTGTTATTCTTGAAAATTATTAATGGAAATTTTATTGTTTCAGTTTATTAGAATTGTTTAAAATGCTCAGGAATTATTACTTCTCTTGAAATTATTACTATTCTATAAAAATTATTATTTCTTAAAAATTATTAATGGGAAATTTTATTCTTTCAACTTATTAGAATTGTTTAAAATGCTCAGGAATTATTACTTCTCTTAAAATTATTACAATTACAAAAAATTATTTTTCTTGAAAAAATCATTCTTTAAAATTATTATTCCTAAATGTAAATACTTCTAAGTTATTGCAATTCAAAAATTATTCTTCATAATAAGGAAATTCTTAAAAATTATTATTATTCACATTAGAAATTATTACTCTTAAGATAATTTGTTATTTCCATTTTGGAAAATTATTATTTTCTTTAAATGTTCTGAAATTATTCCTCTCTTGAATTTATAACAGTTGTACAGAAGTTACTCTTGAAAATTATTATTATTCCTAAATGTAAATAATTCTGTCGAAATTATTACCAATCACATAATTATTATTCTTGAAAATTCTGCCATTCTTGAAAATTATTATTATCCCTACTTTATCCCTACTTACTACGAAGTTATTATTACAAAATAGTTCTTGGAAATTATTATTATTAATAAATTTTTTTTTTTTTTTTTTTTTTTTTTTTTTTTTTTTTTTTTTTTTTTTTTTTTTTTTTTTTTTTTTTTTTTTTATTATTATTATTATTCCTAAAAATTTCTTGAAAATTATTATTATTCCTAAATGTAAATAATTCTGTCGAAATTATTACCAATCACATAAATTATTATTCTTGAAAATTCTGCCATTCTTTAAAATTATTATTATTCCTAAAAATTGTTCTTAAAAATTATCATTCCAGAATGTAAATAATTCTGTCGAAATTATTACCAATCACAATTATTATTCTTGAAAATTCTGTCATTCTTGAAAATTATTATTATTATTCCTACAAAATAGTTCTTGAAAATTATTATTATTCTTACAAAACTTCTTCAAAATTATTATTATTCCTAAAAATGCTGTCATTATTGAAAATAATAATTTTTCCGAAAAGTAATAACTCTTGAAATTATTCCTCATTAAAATTATTACTAATTTTTAAAATTATTAGAATTTTTCAAATGTTGTGAAATTATTATTACTGATAAAATATTATTATTGAAAGAATTATTAGCAAAAGTTATTACTTTATTACCATTCTTGGAAATTATTATTAATCTTAGCACTTCTCAATATTAGACAATTTTTTGGAAAAATATTGTTTTGAAATTATTACTCTTATCAAAATTATTACTAATATTCGTGAAATTACTACAACTTTTTTAAAACCGATGGCTACTTTTATATTATTATTAATAATAAAAATTATTACTTTTCATATGATTATTATTATTATTATTATTATTATTATTATTATTATTTTTATTATTATTATTGAAATAACATTTTTACCGGATAAATTAGGGACATAAATTAGAATATTTTAAAATACTCAGGAATTATTACTCCTCTTGAAATTATTACTATTCTATAAAAATTATGCATGTAGTATATATATATACTTAGCAAATATTTATACGTGTATTTTTGCACGTATTCTTACCTAAA
>SEYY01020336.1:0-14473 GCA_009176605.1 Armadillidium nasatum
AACCAAGGTTTGTTAGGTTTAGTAGAAGGGAAAGAATATGGAATGAACGCCTCCATGCCAGAGAGAATCACCTCGGTTATGCGCTCAGCACACTCAGAGGGACCTCTCCCACGGAAACAGTAATCATTCCATGAAAAATCAGAGAAGTACAACCGCAAGTCAGACCAGTTAGTGGCACCGAAATGCCAGAAACGTCTCCTCGCCGAAGGTGGGGGCCGTTCTGGCGGAAGACTTGAAGAGACAGGACAAGATACAGAGATAAAAAGGTGATAGGATGAACCCAGGGGAGGAAAGAGTTTAACAGTGTAAGGAGAAGGATAAGAAGTTAGGAAAAGATCAAGTATGTTGGGTTCATCACCAAGGCGATCAGGGATACGGGTAGGGAGATGCACCAACTGCTCAAGGTTGTTCTGGATAGAAAATTGGAAGGCGAGTTCACCAGCTGGATCGTGAGAACTAGATGAAAGCCATTGGCGGTGGTGAACATTGAAATCACCTAATATGATGATTTCGGAGAAGGGAGAAGAAGAAAGAATGTGTTCTATTTTGGAGTTAAGATAGTCGAAGAATTTTGGATAGTCTGTAGAGTTAGGAGATAAGTAGACAGAACAGATAAATTTAGTTGTAGAGTTGCAAGAAAGTTTAAGCCATAAGGTAGAGAATTCAGAAGACTCCAAATTAGAAACACGAGAACAGATAACATCGTTGCGCACATAAGCGCAACATCCTCCTTTGGATGAAAATTGAGGATAGAGACAGTAGGAGAAAACAGAGTAGGGCTTGCTGTCAGAGCACCCAGACACCTGAGTTTCGGTTAAGAATAAGAGATGAGGTCTAGAAGAAGAGAGGTGGTGTTCGACAAAGGGGAAATTAGTAAAGAGACCACGAATGTTGCAGAAGTTTATGAAAAAAGATCGTCCACCAGGGCAAGCCGGCATAGAAGTCTTGGTGGCACCAACCCCATCACTGGAGGCCACCAACTCCCAAGTGGTGATGGGGGAAGGAGTATATATATATATATATATATATATATATATATATATATATATATATATATATATATATATATATATATATATATATATATATATATATATATATATATATATATATATATATATATATATATATATATATATATATATATATATATATATATATATATATATATATATATATATATATATATATATATATATATATATATATATATATATATTATATTTATATTTATATATACATGAGTTAGCCGAAGCTCCGGGTGCGGTGCGGTTAGGTGCGTGGTGCAGTAAGGTGCTGTGCGCAACACAATTTCAGCCACCCTGTACAGTGCAGGGTGGTGTTAAAGGAAAAATAAAAATGCTGTGCTGTGCGTAAAGAAAAATTAACGGTGCGGTGCAGTGCGTGGTGCGGCCTCTGGTGTTCACCACACCGAAGTTGATGTATCCTGCGATAATCATCTGTTCGTCACATATATATATATATATATATATATATATATATATATATATATATATATATATATATATATATATATATATATATATATATATATATATATATATATATATATATATATATATATATATATATATATATATATATATATATATATATATATATATATATATATATATATATATATATATATATATATATATATATATATATATATATATATATATATATATATATATATATATATATATATATATATATATATATATATATATATATATATATATATATATATATATATATATATATATATATATATATATATATATATATATATATATATATATATATATATATATATATATATATATATATATATATATATATATATATATATATATATATATATATATATATATATATATATATATATATATATATATATATATATATATATATATATATATATATATATATATATATATATATATATATATATATATATATATATATATATATATATATATATATATATATATATATATATATATATATATATATATATATATATATATATATATATATATATATATATATATATATATATATATATATATATATATATATATATATATATATATATATATATATATATATATATATATATATATATATATATATATATATATATATATATATATATATATATATATATATATATATATATATATAATATATATATATATATATATATATATATATATATATATATATATATATATATATATATATATATATATATATATATATATATATATACATTGAAATTGTTTATATTTTCATGGTATCCCAACAGAAGAGTTAAAGTTACTATCTTTATTCCACCCTCCTTACTTCCTCTTGAAACTTCCTCGACAGAAAAATGAAAAAGACTGTGAAGAAAGACGTTTATCACTAGCCTGTTTCATTGTAGGAGGTATGAGACTGTACACTTCAAAAGAGCAGTGCTGGTTGGAATGAGTGATATTGTGTAGAGTAACTAGGAAATTTGACGTGCAAAATGAGATTGGAGACAATTATTGTGAGCCAAAGAACTGATAAGAGGAAAGGACTTAGACTCTGTTTTTTTCAAGAGCATCATGAGTGGGACCATCCCATATATGTGAAATGAACTTCATACATTGAAAAAAAAACACCTGTGAAAAGTAATCAAGTTTCGAATGAGCACCTGAACATTAAACATCATAGAAGCTTGTTTTCAAAGAGAAGGATTGTAACCCTTCAGAGAAAGATTACGGGAAAAAGAAAGCGAGAATATTTACTGACAGAGAAAAGTTTGAATGGCATTGAAGGTTGCATCGAATAGAAAGATGGTGGATCAGGGTTTTGGTGACTGAAAATCCCAATGTTTTCTCTCCCCTCAGCGAGAAAGACCAGAGGTTTACTACTCTCTTGTTAATTAACTGTTGTAATATATATATATATATATATATATATATATATATATATATATATATATATATATATATATATATATATATATATATATATATATATATATATATATAAAGTTTTCTTAACGACAATACTTCTCTAGTCTAAACTTTTAATACTTCTTAGCTCACTCAATATGACAAAAAGGTTTAAATAAAACTTTACTTTGTAGTTAAAATAATATATTTACATGGTAGCATGAATAAATGTAAGCCGAGTTAAAAAGGCGTTCTTATTTCTCTCCGAAGGATTTTCGATGAGTTCACGACGTTAATCTTGAAGTATGGAAATTATAATCTACCTGACAGTCAGAGGCTTACTCTTACCTAAAGGTCAAGAGCTCCATATAATTTCTTCTTGTAGCTGGCTTATTTTCTTGTTGAGTCTTCTATTCTGTAGCTAATCCTCAATCATGGGCTAGCAATCTTGACTGACAATTATTTCAAGCTTTAACCCGTTCTTTTATAATCTTAAGATTTAAAGGGTTTACGAAATTAATGTTATTTCATTATTTTTGTTTAACATAAAAACTTTAATAAAATGATATCAAAATTATCAATTAAAATAAAATTAGTGTTGAAGCTCAGCATTTGGGAATGAATTTGAAATCTACTATTATTTAAATATTAATTCACAAATATAAATAAATAACATGATATATTAAAAGAACGTAAGAATTGAGAAACTGAACACTTTTTCATTTCTCCCTTTCTTAAAATATATCATGTTTCTAAAATAAATTTCAGAAGAAAGTCGGAAGTAGATAATAATATAAAATATAATCAGTATCTTGAATTCATCTTCTCGAGATTACGTGTTTTCTATCCTTTTTAAGTTCATCAAACAGAGATCATCTTCATTCCGATAATATAGATAACTATACCATCTTAGACTAATTTCATTCCAAAAAAATATTATATTAATATCCCTAAGATATTTTCCAACAATATTTTCATTCTGATATCTTAACAATAAGATATTCTAGTCTCTGAATAGGATGCAATAAGCGCTTTATTCATCCTAGTCATAAGGCGGTCCTATATTGGGTGTTTCCGAAGAGTACGTACCAATCAGGTTATTAACCTATATAGGAAATTTCCACGAGACTAAACCAGATATAAATGACTGTATAGGCCACTACATCAAAACTACATATATACGCTTTCAATCTTCTTAGTCTTTGATTTTCTTAATTCTACTTACATTCTCTTTAATCTTCTTCCACTTTCCTAAACACGATAATCTTTCCATAAATAAATAACGATAAAATGAACTATAGATTCTATCTTCCTTCTTCTCTGACACATCAACAACAACACAGTAATTTAATCATAATAATTGGACCAATTATTAATCCGATCATATTCTTAGATCTATACTCTAAAGGTCTATTTGGTAATATAATGTTTTCTATTACTGTTCCCTTTGAACGTAGATTATATACATTATTTCTTCTGACATTATTCTGTTGATTTCTTACATAATTATTATGTATATGATAATTATCTACTTCTGAATCTGTATCAGAATTTTCAGAAAATTCGTTATTTCTTTCTTCATTATTAGGGCGAAGTTCGGAGTCTATGTCGTTCATTTAAAATGAGGTTTGGTAATTTACAGATTTTCAATCTATTTATATGTACGTTTTCCTGTCTTCTATGTGCATCATAAATTGGCTTTATAGTATAATTTACAGACGAAATTTTATCTACAATTCTATAAGGTCCTAACCAACGTGGTTTTAATTTACTTCCTTTACTTTGTCTGTAATTATCTTTCAGCCAAACAATATCTGTGACTTGAAATTCTTTAAAGTTATGAAAACAATTGTCATTTCTTTTCTTTTTCTTTTTTGAAGTATACATCCATGCATTTTCGTATGCTTTCTTCATTTTATGATTTAATTCTTCCTTTACATTAGCTCCGATATAATCATAAGTTCTTCCTTTCTTAATTATATCTGATAAAGGTAATATAGCATCTCGACCAAAGAATAAGAAAAATGGGATTTCATTTACAGCTGAATGGTAAGAAGTATTCAGTGCTAAAGTGACATAGGATAGGTAATTTTCTCAATCGTGTACGGATGAGAATTCTAAAGCTGAAGCAAGTGCAAACTTTATACTTCTTGAAATTCTTTAAAGTTATGAAAACAATTGTCATTTCTTTTCTTTTTCTTTTTTGAAGTATACATCCATGCATTTTCGTATGCTTTCTTCATTTTATGATTTAATTCTTCCTTTACATTAGCTCCGATATAATCATAAGTTCTTCCTTTCTTAATTATATCTGATAAAGGTAATATAGCATCTCGACCAAAGAATAAGAAAAATGGGATTTCATTTACAGCTGAATAGTAAGAAGTATTCAGTGCTAAAGTGACATAGGATAGGTAATTTTCTCAATCGTGTACGGATGAGAATTCTAAAGCTGAAGCAAGTGCAAACTTTATACTTCTATGCGATCTTTCTACTATTCCATTACTTTGTGGATGGAATGCTGTTGTATAGTGCACTTTAGTCTTGTAGAAACTGCAAACTTCTTTAAAAAGTCCAGAATGGAATTGTGAGCTATTATCAACTGTAATATCTAGAGGGGCTGAGAATTTTGTGATATAATCCAATAAACAATTAACTATCGTTTCTTTCCTTATATTAGTTATTGGATAGGTTTGTAAATTTCTTGAAAAGTGGTCAATAATAAAGAAGATATATTTATTTCCTTTATCCGATATAGGGAGAGGTCCCACGAGATCTATTCCTAGAGACACACCGGGTGATAAAGGGGTGTTTGACATATGTATAAGAGCTCTAATGCTATTATAAGGTGAAAGCTTTTGACACGTTAGACATTCCTTACAATAATCTTTTATATCTTGTACCATAGTTGGCCAATAAAATAATGTCTCTGCTCTATGTAGAGTTTTTATAAAACTTGCTTGGAAGTTTAAGTTTAAATTATGTGCTATGAAAAGAGCTACTGTTTTTAAAGATCTTGGGATCACTAATACTTCAGAAAATTCTTTCTGGTGTTTATTTTTCATTAATGAAATGCAAACAATTATTTTCCATTGTAAATTTGTTCAAGTCAATATCTCTTGATATTCCTTCTATGTTATTTTTTTCAAAATAATTTATGATTTTTCGCAATTCAATATCTTTCAATTGTTGTTTTCTAACGTTTTCGGCGCTTAAATCAATAGATGGATCTAGTTCTCTCATATTTTTAATTTGATTCACACTTCTACTTAAAACATGAGGAACAACATGTTCGCGTCCTGCTTTGAATTTAATATTGTTAAATTCTGTTAATAATAAAGCCCAAAGAGTTATTCTTGGTGTAGATGCTTTAAATTCAAATAGATATTTTAATGGTTGATGATCTGTTAAGATGGTGAATTTATGGTCATATAAATAATAATTAAAATATTTTACTGATTTTACAATGGCAGGAGCTTCTCTTTCGGTAACACTGTATCTTTGTTCTTGTGGAGATAATTTTCAAGAAAAATAAGCTATAGGTCTATCGATATCGTCTTTTTCTTGGGTTAAAACAGCTCCAATTGCTACGTCACTAACATCTGTATGTAGTTTAAAAGATTCGTTGAAATTTGGATGAATTAGAATAGGTGATGTACAAAGAAGATCTTTAAATTTTTCAAAAGCTGAATTTTCTAATTTTGTCAAAGTAAATCTTGTGTATTTCTTTGTTAAATTAGTTAAAGCACTACTTATATCGGAAAAGTTCTTAACAAATTTTCTATAGTAACTTATCATACCAATGAATCGCCTAACGTCCTTTACGTTTTTCGGTGTTTGATAATCCTTTATTCCTTGGAGTTTGAGGTGTCAATTTGGAAGTCTTTGTTTGAAATTATATGGCCTAGAAATTTAACTGATTCTTTAGCGAATTTACATTTTTTCAATGAAAGTTTGAGGTTCGATTCCTCATATATGTTTAAAATTTGACCGAGATATTTTATATGATCTTCAAAAGATGAACTATATAATATAAGATCATCCATAGAGATATGACAAAATTTTTCCAGGACTTCTGAGAATAGAATGGTTAAGACACGACAAAATGTGCTAGGAGCTCAAAGGAGACCGAATGGCATTCTTTTATGTTGATATTTTAGATTGTTAGGACCTAAAAAGCTAGTTTAGTGACGATCTTCCTCTGCTATCATAATTTGATTAAAACCTTTAACGTTATTTAGAACAGTGAAGTATTTCGAGCCGTTCAATGATGCTAATATTTCGTCTACTTTCAGCATAGACATCACTTCTGCTTCTGTTATTTTATTCAATTCTCTTGCGTCGCATACGAATCTTACTCCTCCATCCGACTTTTTCCAAAAGAAGGACTGGACAATTCCAACTACTGGTCGATCTTTCAATCATATCTAGCTTTAACATTTTATCGATGTGTTCTTGCATCGTTTCTTTAGTAGCTTGAGGAAGTCGATATTGTGGAACACAAACAGGTTTAGCGTTTCCTGTATTTATTTTGTGTTCAGTTAGTTTGCATAGACCTATATCATCTGAAGTTTTAGCAAATGCATTTTTATGTTTCTTTATTAAATCTATTATTTCTAATTGTTGGTTAGTTTTTAAATTATCTAGGTTTATATCTTTTATATTAAAGGTAACTTCAGATTTTACTACATTTGCTATATCTATTTCTTCATCTTCCGCTAGAAAAATATCTCCATTTAATTCCTTTTTATTTAATATTACATCGTGATCCATAAAGTTTGCTATTGTAAATGGTGATTGTAATTTATCGTTTACATAACATAGAGTATTTCCGACTTTTATCCCTTCTTTACATGAAGATTCTATAACTATTTCCTTCCCTTTCCATTTTCTATTGACAATTCCATAAGTCTTTATAAAAGATCTAGGAGGGAGGATGATTTTCTTTTCGATTTTTATTTTATTCATAGAGACGTCTTCTTCTCTTGAGATTTTGAAACACTGTGATTTCCCTTCTTCCATTCTCAATATTGGAAATCTATGCCTATTTATTTGTATATATTTATTTCCAAAATCGAAAGAAATTTTACCGATACGTTTAATAACGTCTCTTCCTATTAAGATACTCCCATAAAAGGTAGGGTTATCTAATATGTATACTTGGTGAATAATGTTCACCTTCCCGATTTGTAGAAATACTGGAGGTTTTTCCTAATAAATTTAAGTTTTCCCCTGTTACGCTTGTAACCTGAAAATTAGGGAGACCTTGTAACTTTTTTCTTCAGATCCATTTCTGACAATTTAGAATAAAAATATTTTGACATAATGCTAATACAAGATCCACTATCGATATATGCAATAGCGTCTGAATGGTCTACTTTTATTTTGATGATAAGGATTTTCTAAATTTTCATCAATGGATCTAGAATTTAGTTTTTTGGTTCTGAATAAATATGTCTTCCTTTGATGTAATCTAGGACAGTTAGGTTTTTTATGTCCTAACTCGTTACAATGGAAACATCTTATGTTGATGTTTCTTTCGTTAAATCTATTTCTATTATTATATCTAAGATTTTTATTAAATCTATTATTAATTTCTGGGATTTCATTATTATTTATGTTATGGACATAGCTTCTATTAAGTAATAGTTTCTCTGCTTTGAGAGCAGCTTGCATACATATATTATATGATGTGAATTCTTGGATTCCGATCATTTTCATAATTTCAATATTTAAGCCATTTATGAAAATAGATATAAGGAACTGGTCTCTTGATTCCAGTGTTTCGAATTTGATTAAAACTTCTAGTACGTTTTCATTGATTTCCTCAATTTTGATTATATAATCCCTAACACTGAGTTGGCCTTGTCTTAGTTTGTGAACGAACTATAAGCTTCTTGTTTCGAAATGTTTACCTGAAATCTTTTGCTCAGGAAAGAGAGTAATTCATCGAAATTCAGTTCATCTAATTCTGGATGTGTATTTATGTATATTTGTGCGTCATCCACACATAAACACTTTAATTAGTATGATTATTTTATTATTATCATCTCAGTTTTCGAGTTTCGCTTTTATGTTGAATTGGTTTATAAATGACCTAAAGTTAGTTTTCCCATTAGAGGATTTTAATTTACCAATTATACTCAAAAAGTTTAAGACTTGAGCATTTTCTTCAGCCATAATTATTTAAAAAATATTCTTAACCTTTTGTCAATTTTGAGCTTTATATATATCACAACGAATTTTTTTTTATTATCGTCTGATCGTTACTTATTAGTCGTTTGTCCTACCGTCTGCTAACCAGTTTAAAATTTCTTTGACGAGAATCCTTCTCTAGTCTAAACTTTTAATACTTCTTAGCTTACTCAATATGACAAAAAGGTTTAAATAAGACTTTACTTTGTAGTTATAATAATATATTTACATGGTAGCGTGAATAAATGTAAGCCGAGTTAAAAAGGCGTTCTTATATCTCTCCGAAGGATTTTCGATGAGTTCACGACGTTAATCTTGAAGAATGGATTTATCCTCTACCTGACAGTCAGAGGCTTACTCTCACCTAAAGGTCAAGAGCTCCATATAATTTCTTCTTGTAGCTGGCTTATTTTCTTGTTGAGTCTTCTATTCTGTAGTTAATCTTCAATCTTGGGCTAGCAATCTTGACTGACCCTTATTCAAGCTTTAACCCGTTCTTTTATAATCTTAAGATTTAAAGGGTTTACGAATTAATATTATTTCATTATTTTTGTTTAACAAAAAATCATTAATAAAATGATATCAAAATTATCAATTAAAATAAAATTAGTGTTGAAGCTCAGCATTTGGGAATGAATTTGAAATCTACTATTATTTAAATATTAATTCACAAATATAAATAAATAACATGATATATTAAAAGAACGTAAGAATTGAGAAACTGAACACTTTTTCATTTCTCCCTTTCTTAAAATATATCATGTTTCTAAAATAAATTTCAGAAGAAAGTCGGAAGTAGATAATAATATAAAATATTAATCAGTATCTTGAATTCATCTTCTCGAGATTACGTGTTTTCTATCCTTTTTAAGTTCATCAAACAGAGATCATCTTCATTCCGATAATATAGATAACTATACCATCTTAGACTAATTTCATTCCAAAAAAATATTATATTAATATCCCTAAGATATTTTCCAACAATATTTTCATTCTGATATCTTAACAATAAGATATCCTAGTCTCTGAATAGGATGCAATAAGCGCTTTATTCATCCTAGTCATAAAGCGGTCCTATATTGGGTGTATCCGAAGAGTACGTACCAATCAGGTTATAAACCTACATAGGAACTTTCCGCGAGACTAAACCAGATATAAATGACTATTTAGGCCACTACATCAAAACTACGTATATACGCTTTCAATCTTCTTAGTCTTTGATCTTCTAAATTCTTCTTCATTCTCTGTAATCTTCTTCCACTTTCCTAAACACGATAATCTTTCCATAAATAAATAACGAATAAAATGAACTATAGATTCTATCTTCCTTCTTCTCTGACATATCAACAACAACACAGTAATTTAATCATAATAATCAGACCTATTATTAATCCGATCATATTCTTAGATCTATACTCTAAAGGTCTATTTGGTAATATAATGTTTTCTATTACTGTTCCCTTTGAACGTAGATTATATTCATTATTTCTTCTGACATTATTCTGTCGATTTCTTACATAATTATTATGTATATGATAATTATCTACTTCTGAATCTGTATCAGAATTTTCAGAAAATTCGTTATTTCTTTCTTCATTATTAGGGCGAAGTTCGGAGTCTATGTCGTTTCATTTAAAATGAGGTTTGGTAATTTACAGAATTTTCAATCTATTTATATGTACGTTTTCCTGTCTTCTATGTGCATCATAAAGTGGCTTTATAGTATAATTTACAGACGAAATTTTATCTACAATTCTATAAGGTCCTAACCAACGTGGTTTTAATTTACTTCCTTTACCTTTGTCTGTAATTATCTTTCAACCAAACAATATCTGTGACTTGAAATTCTTTAAAGTTATGAAAACAATTGGTCATTTCTTTTCTTTTTCTTTTCTGAAGTATACATTCCATGCATTTTCGTATGCTTTCTTCATTTTATGATTTAATTCTTCCTTTACATTAGCTCCGATATAATCATAAGTTCTTTCTTTCTTAATTATATCTGATAAAGGTAATATAGCATCTCGACCAAAGAATAAGAAAAATGGGATTTCATTTACAGCTGAATGGTAAGAAGTATTCAGTGCTAAAGTGACGATAAGGATAGGTAATTTTCTCCAATCGTGTACGGATGAGAATTCTAAAGCTGAAGCAAGTGCAAACTTTATACTTCTATGCGATCTTTCTATTATTCCATTACTTTGTGGATGGAATTCTGTTGTATAGTGCACTTTAGTCTTGTAGAAACTGCAAACTTCTTTAAAAAGTCCAGAATGGAATTGGGAGCCATTATCAACTGTAATATCTTAGAGGGGCTGAGAATTTTGTGATATAATCCAATAAACAATCAACTATCGTTTCTTTCCTTATATTAGATATTGGATATGGTTTGTAAATATCTTGAAAAGTGGTCAATAATAGAAGAAGATATATTTATTTCCGTTATCCGATATAGGGAGAGGTCCCACGAGACCTATTCCTAGAGACACACCGGGTGATAAAGGGGTGTTTGACATATGAATAGGAGCTCTAATGCTATTATAAGGTGAAAGCTTTTGACACGTTAGACATTCCTTTACAATAATCTTTTATATCTTGTACCATAGTTGGCCAATAAAATAATGTCTTCTGCTCTATGTAGAGTTTTTATAAAACTTGCTTGGAAGTTTAAGTTTAGATTATGTGCTATGAAAAGAGCTACTGTTTTTAAAGATCTTGGGATCACTAATACTTCAGAAAATTCTTTCTAGTGTTTATTTTTCATTAATGAAATGCAAACAATTATTTTCCATTGTAAATCTTGTTCAAGTCAATATCTCTAGATATTCCTTCTATGTTATTTTTTTCAAAATAATTTATGATTTTTCGCAATTCAATATCTTTCAATTGTTATTTTCTAACGTTTTCGGCGCTTAAATCAATAGATGGATCTAGTTCTCTCATATTTTTAATTTGATTCACACTTCTACTTAAAACGTCAGGAACTACATGTTCGCGTCCTGCTTTGAATTTAATATTGTTAAATTCTGTTAATAATAAAGCCCAAAGAGTTATTCTTGGTGTAGATGCTTTAAATTTAAATAGATATTTTAATGGTTGATGATCTGTTAAGATGGTGAATTTATGGTCATATAAATAATAATTAAAATATTTTACTGATTTTACAATGGCAGGAGCTTCTCTTTCGGTAACACTGTATCTTTGTTCTTGTGGAGATAATTTTCTAGAAAAATAAGCTATAGGTCTATCGATATCGTCTTTTTCTTGGGTTAAAACAGCTCCAATTGCTACGTCACTAACATCTGTATGTAGTTTAAAAGATTCGTTGAAATTTGGATGAATTAGAATAGGTGATGTACAAAGAAGATGTTTAAATTTTTCAAAAGCTGAATTTTCTAATTATGTCAAAATAAATCTTGTGTATTTCTTTGTTAAATTAGTTAAAGCACTACTTATATCGGAAAAGTTCTTAACAAATTTTCTATAGTAACATCATACCAATGAATCGCCTAACGTCCTTTACGTTTTTCGGTGTTTGATAATCCTTTATTCCTTGGAGTTTGAGGTGTCAATTTGGATGTCTTTGTTTGAAATTATATGGCCTAGAAATTTAACTGATTCTTTAGCGAATTTACACTTTTTCAATGAAAGTTTGAGGTTCGATTCCTCATATATGTTTAAAATTTGACCGAGATATTTTATATGATCTTCAAAAGATGAACTATATAATATAAGATCATCCATAGAGATATGATAAAATTTCCCAGGACTTCTGAGAATAGAATGGATAAGACACGACAAAATGTGCTAGGAGCTCAAAGGAGACCGAATGGCATTCTTTTATGTTGATATTTTAGATTGTTAGGACCTATATAGCTAGTTTAGTGACGATCTTCCTCTGCTATCATAATTTGATTAAAACCTTTAACGTTATTTAGAACAGTGAAGTATCTCGAGCCGTTCAATGATGCTAATATTTCGTCTACTTTTGGCATAGACATCACTTCTGCTTCTGTTATTTTATTCAATTCTCTTGCGTCGTATACGAATCTTACTCCTCCATCCGACTTTTTCAAAAGAAGGACTGGACAATTCCAACTACTGGTTGATCTTTCAATCATATCTAGCTTTAACATTTTATCGATGTGTTCTTGCATCGTTTCTTTAGTAGCTTGAGGAAGTTGATATTGTGGAACACAAACAGGTTTAGCGTTTCCTGTATTTATTTTGTGTTCAGTTAGTTTGCATAGACCTATATCATCTGAAGTTTTAGCAAATGCATTTTTATGTTTCTTTATTAAATCTATTATTTCTAATTGTTGGTTAGTTTTTAAATTATCTAGGTTTATATCTTTTATATTAAAGGTAACTTCAGATTTTACTACATTTGCTATATCTATTTCTTCATCTTCCGCAAGAAAAATATCTCCAATTAATTCCTTTTTATTTAATATTACATCGTGATCCATAAAGTTTGCTATTGTAAATGGTGATTGTAATTTATCGTTTACATGACATAGAGTATTTCCGACTTTTATCCCTTCTTTACATGAAGATTCTATAACTATTTCCTTCTCCTTTCCATTTTCTATTGACAATTCCGTAAGTCTTTATAAAAGATCTAGGAGGGAGGATGATTTTCTTTTCGATTTTTATTTTATTCATAGAGACGTCTTCTTCTCTTGAGATTTTGAAACACTGTGATTTCCCTTCTTCCATTCTCAATATTGGAAATCTATGCCTATTTATTTGTATATATTTATTTCCAAAATCGAAAGAAATTTTACCGATACGTTTAATAACGTCTCTTCCTATTAATATACTCCCATAAAAGGTAGGGTTATCTAATATGTATACTTGGTGAATAATGTTCACCTTCCCGATTTGTAGAAATATGGAGGTTTTTCCTAATAAATTTAAGTTTTCCCCTGTTACACTTGTAACCTGAAAATTAGGAGACCTTGTAGCTTTTTCCTTCAGATCAATTTCTGACAATTTAGAATAAAAAGATTTTGACATAATGCTAATACAAGATCCACTATCGATATATGCAATAGCGTCTGAATTGTCTACTTTTATTTTGATGATAAGATTTTCTAAATTTTCATCAATGGATCTAGAATTTAGTTTTTTGGTTTTGAGATATATGTCTTCCTTTTATGTAATCTAGGACAGTTAGGTTTTTTATGTCCTAACTCGTTACAATGGAAACATCTTATGTTGATGTTTCTTTCGTTAAATCTATTTCTATTATTATATCTAAGATTTTTATTAAATCTATTATTAATTTCTGGGATTTCATTATTATTTATGTTATGGACATAGCTTCTATTAAGTAATAGTTTCTT
>SEYY01020337.1:10000-12500 GCA_009176605.1 Armadillidium nasatum
GTGAGGCAGTTGTATAATTGAAGTAACTGCGAAGCAACCATTGTGATTTGAGATTCCCAAGACATTTTTTGTCTATGTGAAGGTCAATGATGTTTATATTGTCAACAGGAGAGAGGAGGAAACCATCGAAAGAAATAAAAAAGTTAGGAGGTGTCTTTGAGAGGGAGTTTTTAAAGAGTTAAATTTCACAAGGTTAAGACGACCCCACTGAGAAATTCTCTCCAGATCTGCAAAATGGAATCGGAAAGATGAAGACAAGAGGCAATTCTAGATGCCAAGGAGGGAGCAGATATGAAATGAGTAGAAAAAAAAGAGGGTCGAATCACCGGAATATAAATGGATAGAGTTAGATGAGCAACCGAGAAGATCTTTAATGAAAAGTAAGAATAGAGCAGGAGGCAAGACAGATCCCTGAGGAACACCACTATTGACAGGAAAGGAAGAAGACGTCGCCGCATCAGCAACAGACGAAATGGATTGATTAGAAAGAAAGCTAGACATAAGTAAGCAAAGAGAAGGAGTAAAAACCCAAAGCAGGGGAACTTGAAAAGAAGTGACGCATCTCATACTCTGTATATATATATATATATATATATATATATATATATATATATATATATATATATATATATATATATATATATATATATATATATATATATATATATATATATATATATATATATATATATATATATATATATATATATATATATAATATGTTTTAGGTTAATTATAATTTTAAGATTCAGGATATACCCGGAAAAAATGAGAAAAAATAGAAGGAAAGAATATAAAAATAAAAAAATAAAATTAAAAAAAAATTCTTTAATGGTATAAATTTTTAAAAAAAATTAAGAAATCGTGATCAAATTTTAGAACTTAGAGAGATTGTCAAAACTGATAAAATAAAATTTACGATGAAATAAAGACCCAACTATTCATTCAAGTTCCTACTATCTATAGTAATTGTCAAAATTCATTATCTATTCAAATGTTCTTTATATATATATATATATATATATATATATATATATATATATATATATATATATATATATATATATATATATATATATATATATATATATATATATATATATATATATATATATATATATATATATATATATATATATATATATTATTAGTTTGAATATTTGAGGATGCGGGTGTAAGAGCAGATCTTTAAACATTTTCCTCAAAATCCTTTAATTAAACATAAAATATTAGAACTGTGATTGAAATGGTTTTATTTTATTTAAATAAATCGTTTGTAATTTGAGATATTTATGATAATGACTCTATCAAGTCGTAAAATTGAAAGAAATAGAAGGATGTTTTTTTTTTTTCAGATCGCCACCCATCACGGGCAGAACCCTTTTCAAAGAGGGGGATATACAAAAGTAAGAAAATCCATTTAGACACGAATCTAACTCACATCCCTCAGGTGGACACAGACGGAAGCCTTGAAGAGAGAAAGATTAAATACAGGAGGAAAAATAAATGATGGAATAGAGTATCACAAAACAGAGGTGGCTGGAAAGAAGGAGGAGCCACAACCGGCAAGCCTGAGGTTTCCAGCATCCACACAAAATTCGTGAGAAAGCAGGGCACCCCATGTGCAACGAGGGCGACGCAATGGTGGAGGAACACGAGAGTCTGATTCCCTCGAGCACCTGCCATTGTAGTCTGGAAAAGAGTGCGCGAACGTCACGTCGCAGAGATAGAGGGTCAAGAGAGTTTGAAAGTAGGGGACAGTTTATTAATCTTTTAGCTTTAGACTCTATTCTATCCAGACGAGTTTAGGAGCAGGAGCGCCTCCAAATGTGAAAACAGTACTCCATACAGAGTGAATAAGACCCTTATATAATTTAAGTAACTGATCAGGAGAAAAAAAATTCTCGCAACTTGAATAGTATTCCAAGCTTCTTAGAGTCCGCCTTAGCAACCAATGTGATATGAGATTTCTATGACAATTTCATGTTTATCTTTAGACCAAGAATGTTGGTTATTTACAGGTGAGACGGGAGAGCCATCGAAGAAGATAGGAAAGTTGGGAGGTGTTTTTGAGAGGGAGATGTGAAGAAGTTGAGTTTTTAAAGAGTTGAATTTCACAAGGTTGCTACGACCCCACCGGGAAATTCCATCCAGATCGACAAGAATAGAAACGGAAAGTTGAAGACGAGAAGCAACTCTGGAAGCAAAAGAGGGAGCAGATTTGAAATGAGTAGAAGAATGAAGAGTTGAGTCATCAGCATAAAAGTGAACAGAGTTAGAAGTGCAGTTGAGAAAATCGTTAATGAAAAGTAGGAATAAAGTTGGAGATAACACAGAACCCTGAATAACTCCACAGTTGACAGAAAAAGAGGAAGAGGTCCCTTAATTTACAAGTACCGAGGTGTAACGATATGAGAGAAAACTAGACAAGAGTAAGCAAAGAGAAGGAGGAAGCCCAAAGGAATGGAGATTGGAAAACCGCGATGCATGCCATATCCGG
>SEYY01020337.1:27500-67500 GCA_009176605.1 Armadillidium nasatum
TATCGTACTTAGTATGTACAGTACATCTCCGCAGATTGTATTCTACTATCCTCCCCAGTAGTCGTGCTCCATGCTCCATGTCTCTGCTCTGTATAATAGGATCTGTGTTAACACATTCTTAAATATTACCCTCATCACTTCCACACTCATTTATCTATCCCTCAGTATGAGATACACTGCTCTCCTAGCTCAACCTTACTGAGCTATCCTGCTTTTGATCTGTCCATTTCCTCTTCCTTTTCCAAATACACTTCCCAGATCTTATATTTCTCCACCATCCTTATCTCAGTCCCCTCAACGACTATTATCAGCTCTCCCTCTCCCTTTTCTCTTGCTGACCACCATGATCTTCGTCTTTTCTGTATTCATAGTCAATCCCACCTCTCTAAGTCTATTCGCAAAAACATCACCACTTCTCTCAACCTATCACGCCAGATCATCCGCATATGCTAAAATGCCACCTTCAAGGTGTCCTGTATCCTCTCTCACCTTCTTTATCACAACATCCATATATTCTACAAACAAAATTGGAGACAACACGTTTCCCTTTTTAACTCCAGATCTAACCTCAAACCATTCCTTATTCTCATATTCTGTTCTTGCATTGCACTTATTGTTCGCATACAAACTTTCTAATGCTATTAGTTTTTTTCTAACTGCGTATTCTTTATCCAGTACTAATCTTTTCTCATATCTATAAATGCTATATATGCTCGTTTATTAAATACCCATACCTTTTCTAACGTTATTCTCAAGGCGAACAAGAGGTCTGTCGTGCTTCTATCCGTGCTTCTGTCGTGCTACCATATCCGTGTTGCTCTTCTCCCAATCTTGGCTCTGCTACTATTCTCAACCTTATCTCTAATATCCTTTCAAATGTTTTTGCTAAATGATCTAATAATGAGATTCCTCTGTAGTTTTTACTGTCTCCTGTTTCTCCTTTCCTCTTATATATTTTGTCTACAGTTGACTTCCCCATTCTTCCGGAACTTCACTGTCATTTCAACACCTATTCAGAAATTTCAGAATTACATCTTTCATTTTTTTCACCTATTTCTTTTATAAGTCCTGTGGTTTTCCCATCTTCCCCCGGTGCTTTTTCATTCTTCATCGCTTTCAGGGCTACCTCCAACTCTTCCATGGTGATTTCCTCTCCTTCCTCCTCCCCCCCTCTCCGTCGGCTCTTTCCGCCTCCCCCTCTTCCACCTGATTCGTGAAGTATACGGTATATATATATATATATATATATATATATATATATATATATATATATATATATATATATATATATATATATATATATATATATATATATATATATATATATATATATATATATATATACTGTATATATATATATATATATATATATATATATATATATATATATATATATATATATATATATATATATATATATATATATATATATATATATATATATATATATATATATATGAGACAGACAGGCCGAGCCCCCTCTCTCCACCCAGAATTTTAAGTCAATGAATTCTAAACTGAAGTATTTTGTGTGATATATTTTTTATTGAAACTATATATATATATATATATATATATATATATATATATATATATATAATATATATATATATATATATATATATATATTATATATATATATATATATATATACTCTTTTCAATTTGAAAGGCGCCCCTCTCAACAACAGTTATTAGATGCAAGGGTGGTTGCCTTTGAGCACCTGACCTCTGATCTATCTCATATTTCTAATTGGGGGAGAGAGAACATGGTTGTTTTCAATGCCACCAAAACTCAATTCCTCCATCTCACTACTCGACACAATCTTCCACACAACTATGATATCTTCTTCGAAAACACTCAACTCAGACCTTCATCTGTTCTTAATATTCTCGGTGCTTCCTTTTCTCGTGATCTTTCTTGGAAAGATCACATTACCTCTCTTTCTAAACAAGCTTCTAAGAGGGTAGGTGTTCTGAGGCCCCTTCAGTATTTCTTCACTCCACCCCAGTTGCTTGCTCTGTATAGGAGCGTTGTTCACCCCTGTATGGAGTATGCTTCGCACATCTGGGGTGGTTCCACACATACAGATCTCCTAGAGAAGGTGGAGTCTAGGGCATTTCGTCTCATCAACTCTCCTGCTCTTACTAACTCTCTTCAATCTCTTTCTGCCCGTCGAATTGTTGCGTCACTCTCTCTATACTATCGCTATTACAATGGACACTGCTCTTCTGAACTCTCTCGTCGCATACCTCCTCCACTGAGAAGGGCTCGTGCGACTCGACTTTCTACATAGTCTCATCCTTTCTCTGTCCAACTCTCCGACCCCAGACTCAACCGTTATGCTCTGTCCTACATGTACTCTACCGATAAAGTCTGGAACACACTCCCTTCTTCTATTTTTCCAATATATATATATAAATATATATTTTCCATATATATAATATATATAATATATATATATATATATATATATATATTATATATATATATATATATATATATATATATATATATATATATATATATATATATATATATATATATATATATATATATATATATGATATATAAAATATTAGAATTTTGAATTGAATTGACTGAAAATTCTGGAGGGGGTCAGTCGGCTCTCTGGGGGTAGAGCCAGTTCCCCCTGGCTCCCTCCTAGTTGCGCTTATGATTTTGACTTTATTTGAAGAAACTTCTCTCCCTTCCACATTTGAAATCATTGGCATCTAAGCATCTTAAAAGTAGAAGATAAATATATATATATATATATATATATATATATATATATATATATATATATATATATATATATATATATATATATATATATATATATATATATATATATATATATATATATATATATATATATATATATATATATATATATATACCATTAAAAAAAAAAAAAGGAAAAATTGGACCAAGTCAAAAGCGACATACCATTGGGATTGATATTGTTGAGTGATTATTTTTTAACTTTCAGAATACCTCATATTAAACCTATTTTGCTGACAGACAATCATAAGCTAAAAATAAATCTTCAAATCTTATTAAAAACATTTGAAGTTTTAACTAATTTAAATTAGCGCTCTGAAAGAAATCATCTTTTGAAAGGTTGAGATGAAACATCTGTTATAGTTAGAGGTAACACTTACAAAAATGAATTCAAATATATGTCAGTTCATTCTGAATTTACCATAATACTAGAGATATTTTGAATTGCAATAACCAGTATTAATTTTTATGTTTTGACAAAAATGTTAGATAACTAGTTTGGATGAGTTAAATTTGCCTTCAAGAGCAATATATATATATATATATATATATATATATATATATATATATATATATATATATATATATATATATATATATATATATATATATATATATATATATATATATATATATATATATATATATATATATATATATATTGGATTTATAATTATTGCCTTGAGTACGGAAAAGGTCCCTAGAAGTGTGACGGACGCTTAGTAAAGTTGATTCTCTCAGGCATTGAAGCGTACATCTCATCTTCGCTCCAAGTAAAATTCAAATACCTTGGATAAATTACTTGTTCTCATGCTATTCTTCGGTATGAATGTTGCCTTCATGAATCACTATCGTCTTCAAACTTAAGTAATTGAGTTACTTATGTTTCATCCAAAAATCGTGCATAATATCGTGCAAATCTGTGATACTACGGTTCAGAAAAAAAAAATGATTTTTTTTTTTTTTTTTCATTATTTCTGGAGTTTTGTTAAAATTGTAAATTCTAACTTTGTTTCTTCCTTTTCCCCCTTTTTTTCCGGGATCACCAGTGCTCTTTTATTTTCAACTGAAGCTGAACTCGTTCCTTAATCTTTAGATTTAAATCCACTTCGGAAGATATTCCTTTTCTCAATCTCCATCAAATTGATTTATACCTGATAATGCAATTTATTCTATAGATGTGATTTATGCACTTTTGTCAATACCAAGAAGAAATATCGCCTTCACTGTATATCCCTCTTGTGGCTCTCAAAACTTGGGCTTTCCTACCGTAGCAATTTGTTGAGATTTAAGCATATCAACTACAACTTTCTTTTCTAATGGAAATTCGAGCTTATTCAACCTTTGCGAAAAAAAAGAGCCAGACTCCTGTCAACCCTCTATCTTTCTTTTCTTAAGTGTTATTTATCACTTACCAACTTTTAGAACTACACCCTCTTCTCCAAAAATGGAAACCTACTCTAATAGACTGCCCATAATAATTTTGGTATTTCCTTTTCTTGCGATATTTCTAAAAAGGATGTCATTTTAAAAGTCCATTAAGGTTTATGGACATGTTTAATCTCTGTCAAGTTATTTCGCAATAGTATTTTGAATGGCACTATTGAGCCGCATAAATATGCAGAGCATGTTTCTTAAATGGAAATACTGTCTTGTCTTTTTTTTTACCTCTGCTACTTCCAATTATTTCACTTTTAATTTTTTTTTTTTTTTTTTGTTCATCTAGGGTCTGCACCAAAGCCTTGCTTCATTATAAAAAATTTTCAAAATTTATTAATTAATCAGTAAAAAACTGTTTTTCCTTTAAAATATTACAACGTTATACCCATCATACAAAAAATTAGTGTTAAGTGGGAGAACGCGTAAAATTTCATTAGGAAATAGCAGTTTTAGTAAAAATTAAAGAATCTTAGAGACAAAGAACATTGTTTTCCAAACTCTCATAAGATTTAAAACTAGAGTTTGTTGAACAGTGCAATTTTGTTGCCTTCCTATTATTCCTGGGATATGTAAATATACTCTACTAATCACAGTACTTATGTGGGCAATATCTAACTGAAAACTATATAGTCTCAGTTGGTGCTACACCTCTGGATTATGAAGTTGGACAGTCTGAACAGATGCAACCACCAAAAATAATCTATTCAATCTATTTTCGATTGAAATCTGTCAATGTCCAAAATGGCCCTAAAATTACATATATGAAAATTAAAGGATCATTTGAAGGAACACCTCCAAACAGATTACAGAGTCTTGTGGTACTAGGTTTTCTGGCTCACTAAATAGAATATTTTAAAAACTTTGGGTTTAGTTTTTATTAAAAGACCCGAAAGAGAAGGGTCGCAATTAGTGTTACAATTAAATAATAAGAGGAGAATTACTATGAACCGTTTCTAAAGAAACGATGGCTCTAGAAGTTCCTTCATTTACGAATTCGATATATTTAAGAACGTTACGGAGTTATATAAGTAGAAGGTAATAGAAATGATAGGAAAGAAAGAGGTGAATAAGGAAAAATATATACCCTATACTTTCGCATTTTGAAGACTTGTAATGAATAAGCAAAAACACTTAGATTTTTAATAATGTCTAGACTCGACAATGATTTGATAAAAAGTGTTTCTTATTTAATCGAAAGTTTGTTCAGTTGAAAAAGTGTGCTACATCGATATAAAAAACAAACTAACTCTACAAACCCCTATCAAGGAGAACTTAAAATATATATATAAAGTATAAACGCTAGATAAAATAGTGAAAGCATATAAATAGTTTTTATAACATTAAATTGTCTTTTCCTTTTTTAATTTTTAGTAACTTTCATGTTGAGAAGATAAAAAGAAGTAGAAATAGACATTCATTTTTAATTTATTTAACTCATAAATACTTGAAAATAAAGAACAATTAAAACTCTCTCTCTGTAAATATATATATATATATATATATATATATATATATATATATATATATATATATATATATATATATATATATATATATATATATATATATATATAATGTAAACAGAACTGACCCCACCATTTTTTGCCTTAATGACCAGTCAATGTTTGTAATTCTAAGGATTATTTTTATTTTTTATTTTTGCAGCGGTCGGATGAAATTTCAATCCCGTGTACCCTTTTCTAATTGTTAAATAAATGACTTAGGCTTCAAAGTGTTAGGCCTAAATGTTTTTATTTACATTTTCGTTTGTAATTCTAACTGAAACATAAAAGACCGAATTTATGACAAGTGACTCTAGAAAAATCTTTAGATCAATAATCCCTCTGCTTTATGTAACGCCATCGTATTTTGTGAGCCTTCGCAAGTTATGACTTTGGATAATTTGTGAAATAAAAGTGAATAAACATATCAGTTGATTCTAAAAGAAGGCTTGTTGTTTGATTTACTACAAGGGTCTCAGGGTCAACCTTGATAGACATGTAGCAATAATTGTATTTTGAATCTTTTGAAGCTTTAGCCAACTAATTCTTAACATTCATTGTAATAAAAGGATGTAGCATTAACCATATTATTTTTTAGTTTTTGAATTTTTTTATAACCACCTATATTAAAAATTTTAGGTTCAAATTTTATATATATATATATATATATATATATATATATATATATATATATATATATATATATATATATATATATATATAGGCTTAGGTGCAGATTGTTTCTGACTTTCGATATTTTTTTGTCGATATTTTTTTTAATCGATATTTTTATACCTATATTTTTTTTTATACTTATAATTTCTTTACAACAAATTTCAGTTTACCTTTGACTGTCATTGTATCCGTTATTGTTCTTTTGTTGTTCTTTAAATATGAATCTTCAAGATATGTGTAATTTGTTCTAGTTGTTGTCTCTTCTTGCATTATATATATATATATATATATATATATATATATATATATATATATATATATATATATATATATATATATATATATATATATATATATTATATATTTGTGATGTAATACGGTCCTAGGCTAGTATGTCGTGCCAACATTCTTGTGTAGGTTAGGCCTCTTTTACGGCAACTTCTTGTGTAGGTTAGGCCTCTTACGGCAACTTTGGTAGTTCAGGTTATGATAAGTCGAATTAGGTTCTGCTACAAAAAAAAAGTAATAATAATTGTGTGTATGTCTGGCTGTAATAGCCTCTAATTCTCGCCAACGTTCTTGTTTAGGTTAGGCCTCTTCGATATTTTCGATTATCGATATTTTCTGACAATCGAAAGTCAGAAACAATCTACACCTTTACCATATATATATATATATATAATATATATATATATATATATATATATATATATATATATATATATATATATATATATATATATATATATATATAGAAAGAGAGAGAGAGAGAGAGTGTGATCAGTTGTTATATTAATACATTCATTAGTTTATATAATAATATAAAGTTAAAAGTATAATAATAGTTTGAAAATCAGAATAAAGCCTAATAAAATAGGGAAATTATAGGTAATTATTTAGTTCATAGAAAATAAATTTCATTTAAAAAAAACTATTTTCTATAAACACAAATTAATTAGGTAGATACCAGTGAAGCCTGGTAGACCAAAAACATAGTAAATAAATATATACCTTAAAAAATATAAATACATGGAATATAAATGTAAATTTTAGGGGCTCTGTCAGTGGTGGTGAAGTATATATAATAAAAATATATCCATAGAATAATATTTTTTTTAATTTTATTTTTTTGTCTATTAGGCTTTATTAGGACCACCTTAATTGATTTTTTTTATAACCATCCTGGTTATATTTTTGATTGTAAAGAAAATAGAGTCAGTTAGAAGCCACACAGGCCAATTGAGATTGTACCAGTCAAAACTAATAACTGATACTACTAATACATGCTACATGTAATGCCAGTTTTTTTTATTAGTTAGTTTTATTCACAACATGGTCTAAAAATTCAAATATACATTTTGCTTAGTCAAGTTATACTATATGATACCTAAACCATCCATCTAGCCCTCTCTTAATACTGCAAGAAAATCATGGTCAACAATATCCTGTAGCAAACCATTTCAAAAATTAACCCTATTACTGAGAATATTTTTTTAGTTTGAGAAGGCATGACTTTTTAATTTTCTTGTCTCTAATTTCTCTTCCATGGTCCACTATAAAGTAATTTTTCAATCTCTGTGTTACTATATTCTCTGTATTATTGTTAAAAAAAAATTCCCATGCATAGTACTAATATAATTGGGTATACAGAACTTTTTACAGAGGTTATAAAGCTGGGTAAGATACATATTTTTTATTTAGCAAGATTTTTTGCATTCAATCATTTTGTTACTGTGCATGGAAATAAATAAAAATTTGAAATTTTTGCCATGTACAGCAATGAAATAGTTGGATATAAAAAATAATTACTTTCAAAGTTGTACAGATAGGTATGTTACACATTTTTTATTTAGAAAATATTTTTGTATACCCAATCATTTTGGTACTCTGCTTAGGAAATTTAAAAAAAAAAATTTCTGTAGCATCAAAATCATTTGGTATATAAAAAATTGTTCTAAATGAAAAATGTGTATCTCATTCAACTTTACACCCTGTGAAAGTTTTGTGAACTTTGAATAGCTAAAAAAATATTATGCCCAAGTAAATTTTTTTCAGCAAAAAAAAAAATTTTTTTTTAAATTTTATTATTATGAGTATTCATGGACAGGCAATGCTTTTTGGGCATGCGGACATAAAAAATTCAATTATAACAAAATGAATATCGATGATTTAATAATCTACAAGGTCAATTATCGTCATTTTAATGGGGAATGTGCTAAAAATTTTGAATAAAATTTGCCCCCTTACATGTCATCAATTTTTATTGAATATTTCAATAAAAAAAATTTTTTAATTGTTTTTGATAGTCTATAATAATAATATTACCCATTTATATTAATAAAAAATACTATAGAATACCCATTTTTAAATAATATTAAGTAGTTAGTTTTACCCTAAGCAAGTGTTTAGTTTTATTTCCAAGCACCCCCTCCCCCCATTTCATTTCTTCGTCACCCAAAATTTTTAAAATAATTTTAAAATATTAATTTTCATATTTCCATATACTTTTTTATATAAAAAAATTTTGATTTTACCCTGTTTTATGGTATATATTGGTAATGGAACAATTAAAATTTTTTTGACAGTGATGATTATAGTAAATATATATATGATGATGATGGCAATGATAATGAAATTGAAAAAGTATAATTTAAATATTTTTACTATTATAATTAATTTAACAATTTTATATAATAAGGATGAATTAAACCATTTTTTCTTTATTCTTTATTCAAATATATAAGTAAATATAATTTTACTATGTAATATAATTCAAGGTGTACCACTCACTCTCTGTCACAGATACACAGATATTAAAGAAGTGGTCATAATTAATACATTGATCACAAATAAACCTTGGTATGTGAGAATCATTCTGACATCACAAAAATTAGCATCAAGACATGCCTGCATATGCATTACCATATTATGGTAGGTTGCCACCAATATACTGAGAGTCACAGCCTCAATTACTTGCCAAATGTTGTCTTTCAGTTGCATTAAAGTATGTGACATGTTGCGATGCACATTCATTTACAGCAGGGGGTAGGTCAGGACTTTGGTGGCCAAGATCCCTTAGAAGTGACACAGTCTTCAAAAAATTTACTCAATTTCATACATGCTGATTTTGGACCTGTGACAAGTGATGCCATGCTGCTGAAATTATCTAGTACAGAATACTACATCACATATGAACCCATCGAAGATATTCATATACAAGCTTTATTAACTTATGACTGGGGCTGGGGCTAGAGCTCTGGCCTGGGTTGACTAAAATTTGTAAAGAGGTCAAATGCACTGAAATTTTAGGTTAAGAAAATTAGATATAATTTTAATTGAGATATATTTAATTATAAAGAAGGAGTAGAATAGCCAACATTCACTTAAATTATTGATTATATGCATTTTCTCCACAAAAATATTCAGAATATTACAGATTTTGTATAATAAAAGTTTTAAAAAAGTACAAAAATGTAAAAAAAAAATTTTTTTTTGATTCACAATAGTAATTCAACAGTTTTTCTTGGGTAAGATTCCAAGTTAAAGTTTGAAAAAATGTAAGATATCAAATTATCAATATAACCTGTATTTATACATATTGTTATTTTATTGCTGTGTATCAAATTTGTATCATTTAGCTACATTATTTCAAAATTATTATTTTGTTTATACTTTGTCACTATGGCTAAAAGATTAGCTTCAGCAGTATGGAAGTACTTTACAATGTTTCAGGATAGGCTCAAAATAGCTAAATGTAACATCTGCAGTCAGGAAATTAGAAGAGGACCTTCAGGTGCCCAAAGTAAAAATTTTTCAACCAAATCTTTATGAAGGCATCTAAAATTAAAACACAAAGATTAACATTTACTAGTTGAAGAGGAGTGGTCAAAAGAAACAGAAAAGGAAAAGAAAATTTTGAAAAAACAAGAAAAAAAATCTTAATTTTCCTATATTTTGTTTGATTTAATCCACCATTAATAAGTATAATTTGCCATTTTAACCCTGGCAGCATTTTAATTTTACAGTAAAGTTTACAAAATTATATGAGACCAATTTTCAAGAAGCATGATGTGCTTAGCTAAGAAAACACCTGATTCATCATTATAATGAAGTGGCATCTTAGGCAGTTTGTATCATGTAAAACTATTCTTATATTGGAGTAATTTGTAAATAGGGTGGTTCATATGCTGAGGGTCCATTATGTTTTTTCTTTACCTTTTTTTTTTTTTTTTTGTAGAATAATTTTTATTTTTTTAAAGATTTTCAAGGTTATAATAATAATAATAATAATAATAATAGTAATAATAAGATGAAAAATTAAAAATAACCTTCATTAAAGTATGAGAGAATTAACAAGTTAATGCAAATGTAAAGTAAGCCTATGAGAAAATTATTTTAAAATTTTTTTTGTATTTATTCAAATTTTAAGTTACTAATTTTTATTTTTATTTTTTTGCAGATACTAATAATTTTGAAGCCTACCTGAAATTGACTTTCATTTAAGAAAGCAGTGAAGATCGTCTAATTAATTAATTAATAGGCCTAGTCTGCTAGTTGAATTCTTTAAGCTGTAAATATTTGTTTAAATTTGAAAGAGAAAGATAATCAGTCATTAAATGGTTTCAGCATGGATTTAAAATTGGTAAATCATAACAGTAAGGGATATATATATATATATATATATATATATATATATATATATATATATATATATATATATATATATATATATATATATATATATATATATATATATATATATATATATATATATATAATTTCGTTACTGCCTTTTTTCTTCATCCTTCCCTTCTAATGGAAACATGCTCTCATTTAGCCTATTCTGAAGAATGGGTACCCCTCTCACTATCGTTCTATTATAACTTTGTTTTTTTCTAAATTTTTCGAATATATATATATATATATATATATATATATATATATAATATATATAATATATATATATATATATATATATATATATATATATATATATATATAGCAGAATTATGGAGGGATATGAGCAAATCATATTGGATTTTACATAGAATTTAAGATTGCAAATATTATAATTGATAATGCTGTAAACTCCTTTTCTATATCAGGATTTTTTAAATAGGCCTAACTACTGCTGAAGTAAAGGTACAGATTTAGAAAGTATTGATTTAGATGACAGTTTTGAAACAATTACTGAGCCACTTGAAGCACTAACGACCGAGTATAATTCCTGCTTTGCTTATACTTTGCAGTTACAAGTAAAAAAATGGTCTCAAAGGAGCAGGACGATTTGATATAACACTAGGCAAAGTTTCATGCTTAAGTTGACAATAGCTACAGACGCTCTAGAAGGGGAAAGAAATTAGAATCTGGTCGAACTAGACAATGGAATTCAGAATTAGAGTGATCAGATCTGTTTTGCAAATTTCAAAGAAAAGTTAAACAGTTTAGAATGTGTTACAACTCTTGGAACACATGAATTAAATATTCCTAAAGATATTGCAGAAATTTTTGAACCATTTGAGGATGCAACTGATTGAGCTTAATGGCAAAACTATTTTATCAAGCTTAATGATTCCATGTGCTCTAAGACTAATTCGTATAACTTGAGCAGATTCAGTAAAAATATAAAACTACTCTGGTATGTAGATTAAAAAAGTCTATTCAAAAACATCTTCAGCTGTGTGAAAATAAAAATATTTATCAATTGGCAAGTGTAATAATTCTTAGGTTTAAGTTGGACTCATGCTCTGAAGAGGAAAAGGTAACCATGAAGTCTGTATTATCAGCGATAGATCAATTAATTTCCAAAGAAGCTGCCAAAGCTTCTAATTTCGATATTGCATTATCAAAGAATATAATAAGAAAATAGGTTTCTGATGTAAATTAGAAAAGATGTGAAGAGATTTTTCCAACACTGGTAACAACATTTGACTATTCCTACATCTTCTAGACACATGTGTGATAAGAATCTTCATCATCGCGGGAAAAGTCTTTCACCCTGACAGATGTCAGTTGACTGAAATAGGTTTTGAAACTTTATTCTTGTGAAATGCGACAAATAGAATTGTGCTTTAATTTTTACACTTGGGAATAAAGAACGAAAAAACGACTTACATAATCAATAATTAAGCTTAAATATTTTCAAATATTTTTATTCACTATTTACCTTAATTAAATTCTTCTATATTTTACTGTATTTTGTACAACATTTCAGAAATTAATTTTAATAGTGTAAATTTACTTGTTAATGACTTTGATTTTATTAAAAAAAAAAAAAAAAAGATGTACTTGCTCCCATGTACTTGTAATTAAATACAGTCCATATTTCCTGTACTTATATTTGAACAATTCAGTAGTACTTGTGCTTAAGTACAGAGGCCTGTACTTGGACCCGTCCCTGATATATATATATATATATATATATATATATATATATATATATATATATATATATATATATATATATATATATATATATATATATATATATATATATAAGTTTCAGGAATAAGTCTACATATGTTTCTTTAAAATTCAAGAGCCAACCATGTCAAATTTTCATATACCACATGATAAACCGTATGAAGATCATGCTACAGGGTCTTTAGAGTTTATGCCACTTAAGCATTTGCAGTATCACCCAGCTGCTGGAAATATTTGCAGACCTAATACTCATGACATGGCAAATTGTAGTCCACAGGATTCTGGAATTAAAGACAACACATCTAATAAATTTACCCTTCCAAGAATTGATGGCATTATAACTAATTCAGTTTCACCTAACACTTATGAACAAAGTAGTGAATGCAAGGAATTATTTGGTTATGTAGACAGAAACACAGCAGTTCAAAATATGAAAAATATTCAAATGAATCCTGAGAAATATGTTAGTAGTGCAAGTGTTTCCTCCCCCCAAGAAGCACATACGTCCTTAAATATACAATGGGAAGATAGAACTAAACACTCAAATTCAGATCCTTCAATGTCAGAAGCCGCTGGTACTTCTTATGGTATCGTCTCTCATGTATTAGAGCAACATTTTGGATACAAAGATAATAGCGAGTTGCCAACTATTAGTACTCACGATAGAAGCGAGACTTCCTGTACCTTATCAGATGTTTCTTGTGATTTACCAATGCCAAGTGTTAGAGAACCAGAAATTGTTTTTCGAGAAGAAAAAGAAATTATTCAGGATGATATTGACGATACAGATTCAACAAGTTCTGCAGAGTCCTCTTCAGGTATCAACCAGTTTGATTTGAACTCTGATGATGAAGAAAAATCTAAGCTACTAAAATGTAATGAGTGTGATACATATCTTAGGAGTAGAGGAAATTTGAAAGTTCACATGCGACTCCATACTGGCGTTCATCCTTACATTTGCAAAGAATGTGGAGAAGCATTTCCATCTTGTAATTTATACCACAAGCATATGCGTGAACATGAAGCAGAAAAAGCAAAGCAATATCCTTGTAGTTCTTGTGAAAAGGCTTTTAATTGTGAAAAACATTACAAAATTCATCGAAGGAAACATCTAGCTCCAAAAATGTTTGATTGTCAGGAATGTAAGCAAAGTTTTGCTACAAAGGATAGACTAATTCGCCACACAAAAATCCATTATGGGGATTTATCATATTTTTGTGAAAAGTGTGGGGAGTTGTTCCCTAATAAAGTAAAATTTGATGAGCATAAAATGACCCATTTAAATGTTACTTGGAAGTGCGAAGAGTGTAATAACTTTTCTTTTCAGAGCCCTCAAGAATTAGAAAAGCATATTTTAAGTGTACATGACACTAGACCTCAAGATGATATTATGCAACCTATTCAGTTGCCGAGTAATGAAGAGAACAAGCGATTTGCCTGCGAAATTTGTTCTATGAAATTTGAGAAAATTTCTGATTATTATATACATCGATGTAATCATAAAAGTGAGAGGCCTTTCAAATGTGAACTTTGCAATTCCACTTTTATTAAAGAGTTTCACTTATCAGTTCATACTGCAGGTCATAAAATACAGACTTACAGTTGTGACACCTGTGAGGGTAGTTTTCAGTCTAAAAAATCTCTGAAAATTCATAAACAAACTCATTGTCACAATTTGCCGTATGAATGTTGCCATTGTGACGCATCATTTAATGAAGAGCATGAATTAAGTACTCATATGAAAACACATTGCGGTGATAAACCATTTAGTTGCGACCAGTGTGAAGCAACATTTCGACATAGTAGTACTTTAAAAATGCATCAGAGAATTCATACTGGAGATACTCCATTTGTTTGTTCTATCTGTGGGTCATCCTTCATACAGAGTCACCATTTGCAAATTCATCTCCGCTCTCATTCCAGTAATAAGCCATACAAGTGCAATGAGTGTGAAGCATCATTTACCAAGAAAGATTATTTATTTGCTCATAAAACAAAACACATTAATGAAGGTATAGACTTGATAGCAAGTGGTTTAAGTTCTGACAACAATTTGGGATCTGAAGTTGCAAATTTACGCTGTACATATTGTGAAATGACTTTTTCTCACCAGTCTACCCTTTCTGCACATATTCGGAAACACACAGGTGAAAGGCCATTTGTGTGTGACAAGTGTGGAGCATCATTTCTTTATAGTTCAAATCTTACAACACATAGGAGAAAACATACTGGTGAACGTCCCTATAAATGCAAGGAATGTGATGCTTCATTCACGCTTAAAAGTTATTTAACTATGCATTTGCGTAAGCATTCTGGGGAAAGACCTTTCAAATGTGATGTCTGTGAAGCATCATTTACACAAAAGACTCACCTTTCAACTCATAAAAGAATTCATACTGGAGAGTATCCTTATAAATGCGAGGTATGTGGAGATGCATTTAGAGATGGAGCCAACTTTTGGCGTCATAAGAAAAGGCATGCAGAATCTTCAAAAGGTCGTGTCCCAGGTATGCATGCCGAAGGTAGCTCAAGGTTAAGGACGAAGAAAAGAACCAAAAGTTATGGCGATGGTAAATATCCTCCATCGATTCAAGGGGTGGTTCCACAACGGTATGTGGAAGTAGGTGCAAATAAAGATCTTAAGGATGACCAGAGCGAAGTTTCTGTACTAACTGATGGACGTCGTTATTGTATGGACAGTGTAGAAGTTAAAACTGAAAATTTTGCCTAAATTGAATATATATATATATATATATATATATATATATATATATATATATATATATATATATATATATATATATATATATATATATATATATATATATATATATATATATATATATATATATATATATATATATATATATATATATATATATATATATATATATATATATATATATAGCGATACCAATATTTTACCCAAGTTACAAATAATTTTAAACCACCCATTAGGGATACGGTACCTCCAGAATTTACCGATACTGAATACCTATACCAATTTTTTTTACTCAACTCATGAAGCATGAAAAAAGATTGAAAATATTCAGTGACAGTAAAATTTTGGTTTTCTGCTATTAGTAATACCTAGTTATTTTAAAGTCCCATTGCTAAACAAAACTATTGATAGGTGATAAAGTGTTGGTGCCACCAAAACTTTGCAACCGACTTGCCCTAGTACACGGTCTATTTTCTTCATTAATGCCTGAAACATTCGCGGTATTCATTCCAATTTCTATTCTGTGAACGCTAAATCTTTTCTAGACCTCACCTCTATTTTTGACCGAAACTCAGGTGCTTGAGTGTTTTAATAGCAAACCATTTTTCTGTTTCCTCTTACTTTCTCAATCCCCAATTTTCAACCAAAAGGGGTGGTTGTGTATACGTGTCCAACGATTTTGTTGTCTCGTGTTTCTTATTTGGAGTCTTCTGAATTTTCCACTTTGTAGCTTAAGCATTCTTGCCATTCTATGACTAAATTCATTTCTGTTTATTTATCTCCTAATTCTACTGACTATCTTAAATTCTTTGACAATCGAAACTCCAAAATTGTGCACATTTTCTCTTCTTCTTTCTCTGAAATCATTATATTAGGTGATTTCAATGTTCACCACCACCAATGGCTTTCTTCTAGTTCTCATAATGCAGCCGGTGAACGGGCCTATACAAAATGACCATGAGCAGTTAGTGCGGCTCTCTATTCGTATCCCCGATTATCATGGAGAGGAACTCAACTTTCAAGAACTTTTTTTTAAGCTTCTAATCCTTCACCTTATACTGTTAAACTCTATCCTTCTCTGAGTTCTTCCGATCACTTTCTTATCTCTCTATCCTCATATCTTTCCAAGTCTCCAGTAAGAAAGACCCCCGCCTATTGCCAAGAAACGTTTGTGACATTTCGGTGCACAAGCTAGTTGGACTTGGAGTCATACTTCTTTATTTGCCGTGGAATTATTATCTCTTCCTTGTGAGACGTTCCTCGAAATGTGCAGAGCGCATTACTGAAGCGATTTTGGCATGGAGACATACATTCTGTAATCTTTCCCTTCTGCTTTTTCTCTTATTTGCCGCAAGGATGCTGCCTTCAAGAATTACCGTCGTCTTCAAACTTCAGAAACTCATGTAATTTATATTTATCACGAAATCATGCAATATCTGTTTTTCGTAACACCAAAAACACATTTTTCAGTATAACATGCAATAATTTTTCTGGTTTCTATTCCTCATGCTCTTTCTGGTATTTTGCAAAAAATGTTAACTCAAACTATACTACTTCATCTTTCCTTCCTCAAGTACCTTCTTTCGGCACAACTGCCGTTTCACCTAAAGCTAAACTCTTCTCTCAAACTTTTGCCACTAATTCAACTTTAGATGATTTCGGAGCTATACCTCCTCCTTCAACCCCCAACTCATTTATGCCTAAAATTGTAATATTTTCTAAAGACATCATTTCTGGTCTCTCTGAGCTTAACACTAAGAAGGCGTACTGCCCTGATGGTATCCCTCCTGTTGTTGTTGTATCTCCTCCTTGTGCTTTTTAGCTTGCACCCTGCCTTGGTAAACTATATCGTCTCTATCTTTCTACCTCAATCTTTCCTTGCTGGAATCGTGCTCTCATTAAGCCTGTACCGAAAAAGGGACACTCCTCTCAATCCTCCAACTACCGTCCCATTTCTTCAACTTTCATTCTTTTTAAAGTTTCTTGTAAAGATTTGGAAAGATCTCAAATCTTTTAAAAATCTTATCTCTTTGCTGCTAGTGTAGCTTTCGTAAAAAACGCTCTACTGGTGATCTTTCCTTTTCTCTTACTCTTGGTCCTCCGCTCTTCTGAATTTCGGTAAATCTTTTGCTGTCGCGTTAGACATATCGAAAGCCTTTGATAGAGTTTTGCAAAAGAGCTTTGATTTTTAAACTTACCCTTTTCGGAATCTATCCTCTGTGATTTTTTTCTATCGTTCTATAGCAGCTGTTGTAAACGGTCACAGTTCTTCCTTTAAATTTATTAATAGTGGTGTTCAAGGATCTGTCTATCTCCAACACTTTTTTTTTAATTTTTTATTAAAACCTCAATTACTTAATCACCTGATGATTCCACTCTTCATTACTCTTTAAATTTTCATCCAACGGCAGTTAATTGACGCTAGAATGGTGGTCTTGGAACAACTAATCTCTGATCTTGTATTTCAAATTGGGGCAGTGAAAACAAGTCGTTTTCAATACCTCAAAAACTCGGTTCCTCCATCTCTCTACTCGACACAACTTTCCATACAAATATGACCTTCTAAAACACACAACTCAAAACTTTCGTCGATCCTTAATATTCTCGGTTTTTCTTTTTCTCATGATCTGAGGAGGAACACATTACTTCTCTTTTCAAACAGGCTTCCAAGAGGTTGGGTGTTTTGAGGCGCCTTCGTAATTTTTCATACCACCCCCGTTGCTTGCTTTTTATAGTGGTGGTGTTCGCCCCTGTATGGAGTATGCCTTACACATCTGGGATGGTTTACTCACACAGCTCTTCTTGAAAAGGTGGAGTCAAGGGCTTTTCATCTTGTCAACTCTTCCTCTCTCTCACTTATTCTCTCCAGTCTCTTTATGCCTATCGAATTGCTACATCATTCTCTCTATACTACCTCTATTACAACGGACACTGCTCTTCTTAACTTTCTTGTCGCAAGCCTTCTCCACCGAGAAGGACTCAAGCTACAAGCCTTTCTCCACAGTTTCATCCTTTCTCTGTCCAACTCTCTGACTCCGGACTTAACATCTGTACTCAATTTTACATGTACTCAAGTGGTAAAATCTAAAACACACTCCTTTTATTCATTTTCCCAAGTTCCTTTGACTTGCACACTTTCAACTTTGTCCGCAAGAGGATATATATATATATATATATATATATATATATATATATATATATATATATATATATATATATATATATATATATATATATATATATATATATATATAATATATATATATATATATATATATATATATATATATATATATATATATATATATATATATATATATATATATATATATATATATATATACTTTAATCTTTTGAAAATTTTTATTTTACTCAGATGATGATAATAATTATATTATAATAATAATTATAATAATGTGTCGTAAATTTCAGTCAAGGAGCAGCTCTCTTCTGCAGAAATTATCAATTTTCTTTTATATGCAAGATTTTGGTATCGCTCGTTTTTTACCGATACCGATACTTACAAAAATTTCATATAACTATGCGCGATACCACAAAATTTACCGATACTAATCGATACCGATACTTGGACTCCATCCTTAATATATATATATATATATATATATATATATATATATATATATATATATATATATATATATATATATATATATATATATATATATATATATATATATATATATATATATATATATATATATATATATATATATAATATAAATAAATTAAAATATAATAGATGTAAGGTATAAAGATGATATATTATTGGAAGCTGAAGACACGTTACCTTTGCCTTCTAATTATTTAAATTTATACCATATATATATATATATATATATATATATATATATATATATATATATATATATATATATATATATATATATATATATATATATATATATATATATATATATATATATATATATATATATATATATATATATATATATATATATATATATATATATATCTGTTAGGGCAGTCTTTAGAATAGTTTGTTAGCTACTGATATTTTTTATCAGAAAGTTAAAAACTGCCCACTTTAAATAATAATATATAATATATATATATATATATATATATATATATATATATATAATATATATATATATATATATATATATATATATATATATATATATATATATATATATATATATATATATATATATATATATATATATATAAAATGGGATGTACCTTTATGATTATGAGTCATTTGGACAGAGGACGGAACATACGTTCGTTAGGCCTTAATTTTTGAGATTGAATGTGTTTGCTTTAAGACTTTTATCTCAAAAACTAAGACTTTTCAGAGATACGTTATATAAACTTTCTTCATTGGATAGATGTCCCCTATTCACTGTCCAGATGGTTCTCACTTGTTGAAGGTACACCATATATATATATATATATATATATATATATATATATATATATATATATATATATATATATATATATATATATATATATATATATATATATATATATATATATATATATATATATATATATATAAAAAAAGTATTAGTGTGTGTGTGTGTTTGTGTATGTGATTTACTAAGCCATGGACTCGGACTCAGCCAGTTTTGTGGACTTATCCTCGACTTTGTTAAATTCAGCAGAGTCCAGCAATTGTTGCCTAATTTTTATTTTATTTTATTTTTTTAATTTAATTTAATTTAATTTAACATGCGCAGAAAGAACGAGTGAAATGTCATATGCAGCTAACTAAACATTTCCAACAGTCTTATTCTACTCCACACAGGTGTTTATTATTAAAGAACATCAAATCAAACTTTTCTAAGAAAATGAAAATGAAGAAAAGATTCAGAAGAGGTTCAATTACGATAGGTTTAAAAAAATAGAATATTTAAGATATGCATTTTACACTGTAATCCGAATAAACATTAGTTGATGTAAGTTGAGGATTAGCAGCAATTATTGTGACAAGTTAAATTTTTATAGAATGTATGTCATTGGACATAAGAAAAACAGATATATATATATATATATATATATATATATATATTATATATATATATATATATATATATATATATATTATATATATATATATATATATATATATATATATATATATATATATATACATATATTTAATAAAAATCGTTAGATCAAATTGTTAAAATTTTGCACTTTTGCATTATATTTAGGCCTAAATATTTTCTTTATTGTTAATAACATTAAAAGCTTCAGTTAAGAATTCCTCTTTGCTACTACGGAGATTTACAACAGTTAATTTACTCGTTCTGTTAGCAACTAAGGATTGTATAACGATCTTTTAGAGGAACTTAAAAATAAATCTATTATATCATAAGAATGCAATGGAATTCTTCTCTGATCACTTAAGTTTTTACTTTCCAAACATTTAAAGACTCCCATGGGTTTCTCTGCTTACCTTTACTATATTAACACTTACATTTCAAGTTAACTATTGGTCAAAATTTGGTACGAGAATATTTTTGTGAGACTGTATTTGAATTCATTTCTATGTATGGTTATGTAAGATACACTATCATTACCAAGAAGACACTTGTGAAGATTGCGCAATTGGTATTATTAACTGAAAAATTTAAAGCCCGAGTCTGATAATTTCACTAATGAATATAAATCTCCCAAAATAGAAAACAAGATTTGGATTAGAAAACCAAAGTACATAAGCAACTGCGTTGAACAAGAAATACCGTATCAGTTCATTAATATTATGGGAAATAAAAATCAAGGATGCAACAATAAGGGACTCTACGTAAACTGTTGCTGATGTAGTTTCATCTATTTGTACCTCATCTTTTTTTTATTATTTTGCTAATGAAAAGATTAGGAATAAACAAATATTTAATTCGTTTTTAGAAATGCTGTCACATGCTAGATTATTTATTTCATTATTAATTTTATTTTTAATTTAACTATTTTATACTATCACATACAACGAAAATGTACTTTTTACTTTCTGATTTTAATAAAAATAAATATTTTATTATGGTATCTTATTATATGAAAAAGATCGATACAATAAGTTATCATATTTTTATTTAAAAGAGGAAAAAAATGGATTTGCAATAGCTTGGACTTGGATTTGAAATAACTTGGACTATATTCCCTCATAAAATCTGTGCATGGACATGGCCCTAAAAAAGTGTCCTCGGAACATCACACACACACGCGCATATATATATATATATATATATATATATATATATATATATATATATATATATATATATATATATATATATATATATATATATATATATATATATATATATATATATATATATATATATATATATATATATATATATATATATATATATATATATATATATATATATATATATATATATATATATTATATATTTTTATTACTATATAATTTTTATATTTTAAGTAATTATTTTAAGTTTAGTAAAGGTATTTGTTACTGCTAGAAGAAATTGTGGGAAATTTTAATGCTATTATTTCCTACTTCCAAATTTAATAGTTTTTTTTTTTAATGCTATATTTAATTATTAGTCTCTCCATATAGTGCAAATTTAATGTATGCAATTTAATTAGATATCTTTAATTTCCAGATGCATGCATTATGTATGATCCTTTTAAGCTGTTCCTTAAATTAGCTTCGTAAATTTAGATATCCTCTTCTTTATAGGTTATATTTATTGTTAATTTAAAACTTTTAGTTTACTTTATTTTTATTTTTGATGATGTAACAGAAAAGTGTAAAGATTTAGTAATGTTTGAGGTATAGTATATTTAAATTATTAATTTCTTTAAATGATTATTTTAGTTTACAACCTTGGGGCTTTTGGAAACTAATTATTATTAGTATGTATTAATAATAAGGCTAAATGCAAACATCCATAGGAGCCCTTTTATTTATTATAGCAAATCATTCGTTTTGGAATATTAAGCACAATTCGCACATTACTTGAAATGGGACACTACTTAATTATTTTCCATATTTAAACATGAAAAAAATTTGAATATATATATATATATATATATATATATATATATATATATATATATATATATATATATATATATATATATATATATATATATATATATATATATATATATATATATTATATATATACTACTTAAAAAGTAAATGTAATATATGTATCACAGCTGCCCTCTAACGACTTTCTTTGGAAAGAGCATTGTGTCGTTACAAATGAAAAGTACAATATTTTACACTTCTGGTGAATGTAATTTAAATTGCAAACAAGTGTTGACCTATTTCAAGTGATGCGAGAATATATATATATATATATATATATATATATATATATATATATATATATATATATATATATATATATATATATATATATATATATATATATATATATATATATATATATATATATATATATATATATATATATATATATATATATATATATATATATATATATATATTAAAAAGATAAATAGAAAATTAAAGACTTGGTATGATCTATAGATAATGTAGCCTTAGTTGTAACATTGTTGAATAGGCGTTCTCCTCGCTTCTAAACCTTACAAAACTTTTACTCCCAAATGTTTCATCTAAATAATATAGTGAAAAAAAATTGTAAATAAGTTTTTATAGCAGGCCTATGAAATTTACTTGGTTTTTATCAAACGTTCCTTACTGAAGGTAAAATTGATGGTGAACATTTAGTTAAGTTCCTAAGTATAAGCATTATTGTTATTATGAAGTGTTATTAGGTAATTTTAAGTTCACTCATTTCTAAATTTAGGTAATCTGTATTCATCGGTCAGTTTCTTGTTAATTTAATTTAATTTTTTTTTTTTTTTTAAGGTTTTTACCAAACTCATTCAACATTATCGAGGTTATTACAATACCTTCATTCTGCTTTAATTTTATTCATTATAATTGGTTTTTATAATTATTTAGAAATACTTATTTAATAGTTTTTATACATTTACTTTTTAAGAGAATGACTTTATGTAATTAAGTAGCTAACCAGTTATTAAAATAGTTTGTGAATTTTTTTTTTTATATCATTATTCTTCAGAAAAATTGTACAATATCGTACGGTAAAAGGCCTAAATATGGAATTTTAGAGTTCATTTATCTTAAAAGGATTAGAAATAAAACTTCTAACTTTTCAATATATTTTCAAAAAATAGTTCATTACAGTATCATTAGCACATTTAAATAACACATTACTAAGTACCAAAAAATTTAAATTAATGAAAGAATGCAATAGATAGATAAAACTTAGTTGACCAGTGTTCTTAAAATTAAAATCATTGAAAATTGAGCAACAAAAATAAGATTCCCAGATAAAAGAAATAATAATAATAAACAGTCAATATTTGAACATAAAATTTTCGAGGAAAAAAATTTTTTTTTTTTTTTTTTTTTTTGTAAACTAGTGGCCCCACAAATCTCATACCAAACAATGTCTTCAGATGAAATTGCGCACTTAAATTCAAAATTTGAAATTATTACGAATACAAAATTACAGAAGAATCAGAAGCATCTTAGAAATGTCTTAACTTACAATGTAGCTTTCTCCAATATGAAGCTTTCTATCAATATTTTCATGCCAATGAAAATTAATGGTTCTAATTGAATATTGGATATTGTAGGTTGCCTTATCAAAAAGAAAACTTTAGAGTAAAATGTCAGTGATGGTAGATTATTTTTTTTTTATTTTAACTACTTAGTTAGAACCACCATCAAGTATTTTCTCAAAGTTTCTCATTTAGCATCTAATTTCTGCCAAAATAAAACCTCAAAGCATTTTATCATAGCACTTACGAATACGTGGTTGACTAATAATATTTTGGTTTCCGTAAGCACAGAGACTAGAACTCCAAATTATTACTCCCCTTCAGGGAATTTTGACTGGACCTCTCTACAATCCCCGTACTCATTTTTCTGTAGTTTAAAAACTTTAATCGCTATCTTTTTACATTCCACACACATTTTTAAAAAATTGTAACGTACGTGTAGCCCCCCTCCCCTCTTCTGAATTAATATACACCTGTACCCTTTTCTCTCACACACATTTTTAAAAAATTGTAACGTACGTGTAGCCCCCTCCCTCCCTTCCCTCTTCTGAATTAATATACACCTGTACCCTTTTCTCTTATAAAAAAAATTTGTATAAAAAATTTTTTATTTATCTATCTAGTTTCAAATTTTTTTTTTACCTAGTTTCATTCCTGAACTCAGAAAACACTAGGCATCACTTTTAAAATATTTAATTAACCTATTCGGATTTTCACTTCATTATCGATTTCACTTACCTTCTGTTTCTCTCATGGGTTTATAATGTATATTTATGCCATAACATTATTGTATGAACTACTTGTTCATTCATGTCCAAAGGTGTACTTCACTTTCCCTTTAATTAAATAAATTTAACAGTCCAAGGTATTTACTTGCTTAGAAAACAGATTTAAGTTTAAGAAGTTGGGGAGCGGATAGGTGGAGGTTTTCGTTCATTAATAACCCTTTTATAAATGATTAAGATATCACTGAACTAACGACGTCCCCATTTTCACTATTTCGTTGTAGTTCCCCAGTTCAAAGTACAGTACTACTGTCTTATTTTTTTCAAAATTCGTAAAAAAAAAATTTTTTTTTTTTTTTTAACAACTTACGTCTTTTCTATTTCATTCAACCTATTCGTTATTTGAAGATTTTGAGCTCTCTTTTTGTCTTCTATTAAGCTTTAAACCGATTTCCGTAAATAGTTTAACTCCTTTCACCCTACGTACAATACTTTGGACTATTTTCTTTCGGACTCAAACCACTCTTTCATCCACCAAAATTAACTGCTGTCTAAAAACATTACATATCCTTGTCATTTCCCGTCACTATAATAATAGTAATTGCATAAAAAAAATAAAAAAATTAAAAAAATTGGTGAGGATGCAACATATATTCCTTAACGGTATGTTACCATTCAGATGAGTCCGTAAATATCTATTCTAAAAGTACAAAACGATATTTTAAAACTTTTTCCACAAGAGACTCCAAAAATATTTACAGATCTGTATGAGATAAATGTTACTTGTAATCACACCGGGATTTACCATGTCATTAATAAATATTTTTCTAAAACATTAAAGCAAAAACAAAAAACTTGTACAATTAAATGCTAACAACAGTACAATAAATGTACCATAGTTTGTAACTTTAATGAAAGTAAGTCGTAAAAACAAAAAAATTATTTTTTATAGCAAATTTAAATTAAACACTTCTGCCTCATTTAACCGTTTGTCTAGGCCGTGGGTGGGGAACCTGCAGCTTTCTGAGTCAAAAAGTGTGACCTTCTAAGGTTTATATAGAGATAAATCTTAATTACTTAAACAAATTAGCTATGATAATACAAATCAAAGGAACCTAAATGGTAACAAATGGAGCTTATTGAATCGTCGGAGGATAACATCCTAAAATCTTTTGAAATTACGGAAAATCTTGAAATTTGGAAAACGGCTGTAGAATACCCTAGACTTCGTAAACGTGGAAGCCGATTGATTTTATGTTCTACAATGTACTCTTGTGAATCAATATTCCCCTACATAACAAAAATCAAGAATTCGTTGAGGAATCGGATAACATGAGCATCTGGAGGAACATTTAAAACTTAAAACCTTCATGTTAGAACCAGATATCACATTATTATTTCACCAGAAGCAATCTCAAAGAACTCTGTCATTAAATTATTAAAAAGGTAGGTAAATTAATAAATAAATAAATAAATCTTAAAATATTATCAAGAGTATATATTCTTGATAATTTTTTTTTAAAGAATATTAACAAAAAATTCCAAGCTATTAACTGTGACCTCACTTTTGGTAACAAACTTCAATGTGGCCTTTATACGTAAAAAGTTTCCCCACTTCTGGTCTAAGCTATCAAAAAACTAATAGAAGGAAACCCTCGCTCCAAATGTTTGATTAATTCCAATTAATTTTGGAATGTAATGCATGGCAACTATACATTTCAAGTTTAAAAAAATATTTTTTGACATTCCAATCTTTAATAAATTTACAAACTCTCACATTTGAATCAAAGACCACTCATATATTTCTCAATAATTAAACCCCAATGAATTTTTGAATAGTTAATGAATCGTAATTCTTTGAGTAGCGAATTTCAGGTTGCTACGTCTATATTTCCAATGCCACCATAAAAAGAATAAGTAGATTGTGTTTATTATTATTGTATGGGTGCATGTATCTCTAAGTCATATGAGCAATTCATCTCTGAAAACGCAAGCAAAAATTTCTATTAACAATGGATCTAATTAATTAAATTTACAACAAAAATCGAAACCATGTATTTTTTTAGTACATGTAGAGGTGACGTCACAGCACACAAAACAGCGGCTATTCTGGGTTGAAAAAACAACGACAGGGACGACACCTTAGTTAAAACGAGACAGAATGGCAATGGGAATGTTTAAATCTTAAACGATAAATCCAACTACAGAAGAAATGCAAAAATTAGTGCCACTACGATATGAAAGGATTTGGAAAGCATGTAAGAGAGACGATCATTAAAAGGCATGGTATTTGAGGTGGAGAAAAAATATGCGTCTTGTAACCGAAAGTTAATCACAGCCACCGAAGACAAAAAACGGATAGGAGAACATATGAAAAGCAGAAGGGATAAATTGGGGGATCGTTCTTTGACAGGTAGTCGTGTGTCAGATTAGTATGGCAAAATCAGCAAAACGATGAAAGAATTGAAATTTTCAAATTCAGCAATTACCTCCTTCCAAACTTGCAAATCATAAATAATGTGTAAAATTAGACTCTTTCTATTTCTAAAAATCAAGCCCCACCAAATCATGAATTTCCTTCTATTTCCTAAGCATCAAAATCCTCTCTAAAACAATACTACAAAATGGTAAACAATATATACATCAAACAAATATATCCAAGCAATAAAAAAGCTCCAAATAGGACACTTTTTTTTTTTTTTTTTTTTTTTTTTTTTACAAATGCAAAAAGACCTATCAAAGACTAGAGTTAAAGTAGACGCCCACGTCAATTATCCAACAACAATATCAAATGCTTAGACTTACGATTTCTCATTGGTCCTAAAAGTTATAAATAAACAATACTCACCACTAAATTTACTACACAGAAAAAAAATGATCCCTAAACAGAAACTCCATAAAGATGTCATCCTCACTCTTACCGCTCCATTACCCTAATCTGATGCCTTTGTAAAACTCTTGAGAAGCTTGTCTACTCCAATAGTTCAAAGGGCCGTTTCCAGAGTTCACGAAAATTTGTTTATATATATATATATATATATATATATATATATATATATATATATATATATATATATATATATATATATATATATATATATATATATATATATATATATATATATATATATATATATATATATATATATATATATATATATTATTATTAAATGGAACGTGAAACAAGATGAAAGGAAAATAGCCTTACAAAAAAACAAAGACTAAATACATAAATTGTAAAATAAATTATCATTTAAAAACTATAATAAATTATCATTGCATATATTTCACTGCATAACTTAGCAATGTATAAGGTCCACGTAAAATTGGAGGTTGAATAGTAAAATATAGTTTACCCACACAGATCTGGATGAGTATTACAACAGACGAAAAAAAAAATTTAATCCATAAAACCAATGAAAGTCAAATTTGAAAATAAATAAATAAATTTATCCATAAAAGTGTCTTTTTAATTCTATACAGAAGCTTATCACTACCAGATTATGTACACAAAACAGCCGATGAAAACAAAGTCTATAAATTATCCTAGTACATGGAATTATTTTATTCCATTAAAAGGAAACAAAAAATTTGATTTGTTTGTTTGCCTTGAGATACAAATATCTTTAAATAGTACCAATGTCGATAACGAACTTGAAGCCAAGTTATTGTGATCAAGCCTTTGAACATATATATTTGGTTTCATGCAACTTTGAAATAAAACTGAAGAAAGCAAAGCATAACGAACAGAGGTTTACATCCTCTCAATATATAAACCTACAAATTAAAATGGTAACAAAAAGATATATAGTAAATATTAATTGACTATTGTACTGATATATATATATATATATATATATATATATATATATATATATATATATATATATATATATATATATATATATATATATATATATATATATATATATATATATATATATATATATATATATATATATATATATATATATATATATATATATATATATATATATATATATATATATATATATATATATATATATCAATACAAAAAAAATATAGGTAAAACTTCAAGCAACAAAAAATTATTTAACTTCTAATTTGATTAATATATGGTATTCGAAAGTATCTCATTAAAATTCTTTAAAAAAAAAAAAAAATAATAAATACATAAATTATTCATTTAAAATAAGAAAATATATTTTTACTTTAGAAATATATTAAACATGACTTAAATAATTAAATAGATTTAAAACAATTTCATTTTTTTTTTTGGTACATTGATAAATAATTTATAATTGGTAATTCATAATTTATCTTTATAATAAAAATAAAAATTTACATATTAAATTTACAAGTATTAAGTGACAAAATGCATTATTATTATGTATATATATATATATATATATATATATATATATATATATATATATATATATATATATATATATATATATATATATATATATATATATATATATATATATATATATATATATATATATATATATATATATATATATATATATATATATATATATATATTTAATATAATAATATATTGATATATATATATATATATATATATATATATATATATATATATATATATATATATATATATATATATATATATATATATATATATATATATATATATATATATATATATATATATATATATATATAAAAATAACCCGTTATAATAATACTTTACCAAAATTACCAAACTAACAATATGGAATGACAAGTGAAAAAAAAATAAAATAAAATAAAATAAATAAATAAATAATTAATTAAACTGATATTCATAAAACCATTTTTCCAACTTTATCAAAAAATCTTTTATCTTCAATACTTGCTCATTAAATTTTATAGTATTACTTATGATCATTTAAAATTCAGACATAATAAAAACTGGTTAGCTTAAATATATATATATATATATATATATATATATATATATATATATATATATATATATATATATATATATATATATATATATATATATATATATATATATATATATATATATATATATATTATATATATTATATAATTTATATTATTTTAAAATAATATAAAATTATAACTAAATAATAATAATTAATATATATAATAAATAAATATATATAATATATATATATATATATATATATATATATATATATATATATATATATATATATATATATATATATATATATATATATATATATATATATATATATATATATATATATATATATATTATGTGATTTTACGAGCATCCACAGAATCGATGAGAAGAGGTTGTTGAACCAAGATGAACCGTATCTGGCAATGGAAGTCTTTCCTAAAATGAGAAATAATAAATAATAATGTTTGTCCTATTCAAATACATGAATAACTTTAGTCTCAATTATTGGTATGGTTAAATAAACGCATATATATATATATATATATATATATATATATATATATATATATATATATATATATATATATATATATATATATATATATATATATATATATATATATATATATATATATATATATATATATATATATATATATATATATATATATATATATATATATATATATATATATATATATGGGAGAACATAGGAGCTGTCCGAAGCGATGGAAGTACTTTTCACTGCCCATTTTACATATTCCATGGGGTGTTAGGTTGAGTTGGAACATTACAATCCGTTGCCCAATGGTTCGTCCTTTCCGAATTTTTCTTACGTGTAGGTATCTCATGCAAACTCTTGATCACATACTGGTGTGATTTGTGTATATGTTCAATGGGAAGTTCCAGCATCCTCTCCTTCTTACAAGTACATATTCGAACATTTTCTTTTATAAACTCAGAAATGACGAAAATATAGACTGCCTCGAAGATGCTAATTAAGGCAGCGTCTTAACAATACCCTTCGTCCACTCCATCCCATCATCGAATGTAACTGAAGAACACTGGTGATGATGATGGTGCTGTCACGGAATTGACGGCCTGTTCTAGTACACGATCTTTTCTTCCACTAACTCTTGAAACATTCACGGTCATTATTCAATTTTCCACTTTTATGAACACAACCTCTTTTCATCTATCTAGACCTTATCTTTTCTTTTTAATCATTAAGCGCTCCATCAGCAAACCCTACTTTGTTCTCTCTTACTGTTTCTTTTCTCTATTTCCAGACAAGCTCGTGCATATGTAAACGACGGCGTTGTTTGTTTGTGTGTTTCTAATTTAGGATCTTCCAAATTTTTCAAACTAGTGACTTAATCACACACACAACTCAAACCTCCTCCTGTTCTTAACATTCTTAGTGTTTTATTTTTCTTCATGATCTTTCCTGGAAGGATCACATTTTTAATTCATTAAACATGTTTTAAAGACGTTGGGTGTTTCGAGAAACTTTCAAATTTTTTTTTTTTTTTTACAAATTACCTCAGCTGCTTGGTCTGTATACGGCTGCTGTTTACTCCTGTATATATAATGTCTCCACATCTGGGATTGTTCCACCCACATAACTCACCTTCCAAAGGTGGAGTGTAGGACTTTTCGTTTTATCAACTCTTCCGCTCTCACGGACTCTCCTATCTTTGTCCGTCGAGTTATCACTTCACTGTTCTTCTGAGCTCTTCAGTCTCATACCCGTTCCTTTGAGGAAGATTCGTGATACCTCTTTCAACTGTCTCATTCTTTCTTTGTCCAGCTCTTCAAGTTTTGACTAAACTACTATGTCTAATTTTACATGCACTTTACTGGTAAAGTGTGGAAATTTATCCTTTTTTGTATTATCCCAACTTCCTTTGATTTGAATACTTTTAAACGTAATGTTTCCGGATATGTCAGCCTTTAATTTGGCCATAGTTCTGAATTTTTTCTTCCAACTTTGGTTTAATTTTTATAGTCGGATCAGGTTAGCGGCCCCTCTTTGAGATCGGCTCAATAAATGCACGATTCCAGAAATGAGGAAAAGTATAAGTATTGATTCATAGAGATTATAGTTGAACGAGGACAGGCTCCAGCTCAGCCGTATACCCCTCAGAACTCGGAGAGGAATGCCATCTGGGTCACTAGCCTTAGATCTCAGGATTTAACCCAATCATATTTAATCACAAGTAGAGACATGGTGCATCTAAGAGGAGGAATAGAAGGGGGGATGCAAGAATCTTTCAGGATGAAATTAGATGAAAAAAAGTAGTGTTAAAAGATTTCCCTTTTCAGAAAGAGTATTCGCTACAGATCGTAGATAGAACATATGACCGAAATATTTTTCAAGATATGCAAGAAATTTTTAAATCGTTTGAGGATGCAACTGACTGTTCTCAGTGGCAGTACTCTGTTTCATCAAATTTAAATATCCCATCTATTCAAGGACTACAGTTTCATCCTGATCAGATGTAATATTTGAACAAAAAAATCCACACAAAAGAATCTTTAATTGTATGAAAGTATAAAATATTTAACATTTGGCAAGTATTATAGATCCTAGGTTTAAGCTGGACAGGTGGTCTGAAAAAGGAAAAAGTAATAAAGTATTTCTTTATTGGTGAAGCACAGTTCATTTTCAAAGAAACTTAAGAAGCTTCTTTTTTTCATTATAGAGTTATTAGAAGATACACTGGGAAGAAGTTTAAAAAGAGAAAGAAATTGTTCAGCTTTATGGCTTGCTTCCTCAATTCAAAACTTGACAGACGCAAACCAAATGCTGGAGCACATTAGTATTAAAATAAAAAATAAATATTTCAATTCACTTCATATTTCTGAAGAAAGGGATGTACAGATATATTAGAAAAATCATGGAGACGCTTCCAACACTGGCAAAAAGTTGGAAAAGAAATATTTGCCTATTCCATCATCTCCGCCTGTGGATAAAACCTTCAGCTTAACGGGAAAGTCTCTCTCCTTCACCGATGTTGATTAATTAACAAGAATTCCGAAACTAATATTCGTTAAAGGTTTAAACGTTAATGACGACTGCTTAAAAAAAATGATATGTACTTGTACTTAAGTACAATCAACTTTTCGTGTATTTGTAATTGTGCTTGAATAATTCTGTTGTACTTAAGTACAATGGCTTGTACTTGGACCCAAGCCTGACATATATATATATATATATATATATATATATATATATATATATATATATATATATATATATATATATATATATATATATATATATATATATATATATATATATATATATATATATATATATATATATATATATATATATCTCCCAGGAAGGCTTTTCAGCCTGTCTGTCGTCTTCGATGAAAGTTCCGAAGCAAGACTCGAGTTATCTTGAGCAGTAATGATGACGGTTGTTGGCTTGCTAGGCCTGTCACAACCCGTGTATATATATATATATATATATTATATATTATATATATATATATATATATATATATATATATATATATATATATATATATATATATATATATATATATATATATATATATATATATATATATAATATAATATAATATAAAACTGTTTTAAAGTAACAAAGGATTAAAAAAAAAAAAAAACAAAAAAAAATAAAATAAAAAGTACAAATAACCAGCACAAACACAATATGGTTATATCTTACCTGTTGCCTATCAGAATTATGCCACCTCCTTAAACAAAGCATAAACGCTTCTTCAACGTTAGTGGAATCCTTTGCAGAAGTTTCAACATAGGGAAGATCTCCATTTTCTAAGCACCAATTTTCAGCATCTTCTTTCGAAACTTTTCGACCTAAATCTACCTGCGTTGGCGAATAAATAAGTGTATATATATATATATATATATATATATATATATATATATATATATATATATATAATATATATATATATATATATATATATATATATATATATATATATATATATATATATATATATAATATAAGAGTGGTAAACCCTAGTCCTAATCCACTATTTTTTTTCAAGTGTGGTATACTCTTGTTCTAATCCATATATTAAGGTTTTATAGTTGAAATCGGTGCTGCGGAACCAGTAAATATTTTTCCTGGTTTATTCAATGTAAAACAACAGCCATTTTAAAATTATACAGTAAGTGAAAGAATGAGTGCGAGTATGGTCTTGGAGGGAGAAAATATTCTCTTTTTTGTATTAACTCGACTTATGCGGACGTAAATAAGTACAACGTGCTGTCTTACTGATGGAATACATTAACCGGCACCTGAGACAGGCCTGGCAAGCCGGGAGTATCAGAAAAGGGCCCGGAAAAACGGCGACATTTCTTAAAGGGTCCCATTAACAATAAATAAAATTCTAACTTTATGTCATAACGGAGTATATATATATATATATATATATATATATATATATATATATATATATATATATATATATATATATATATATATATATATATATATATATATATATATATATATATATATATATATATATATATATACCTTATTTCCAACGACCAAGAATGGAAAATCGGCTTTAACATCAGCATAATGCTTAAATTCTTTTCTCCATGTATCGAGATTCTTGAAGCTTAATGAATCATCAACGGCAAAAGTTAACATACACATATCTGACCCTCGATAAAATGGTGTTCTTAGACTTCTAAATCTTTCCTGTCCTGCTGTATCCCATATCTGAAATTATATATATATATATATATATATATATATATATATATATATATATATATATATATATATATATATATATATATATATATATATATATATATATATATATATATATATATATAGGAACCGACCGGGGCCCTGGCCCCGGCCCCGGCCCCGGCCAACCCCGGCCATTTTTACTGACCCCGGCCCCGGCCCCGGCCCCGGCCAAAAATCAGGGAAAAAAATGGCAAATTATACTTAAAAAATTTTTTTTTTTTTTAAATTTTCAGCCGATTCTGCTGAAACTTTCAGTTATATAGATTTTTTACCGGTAAGAAAAGTCCATTTCTAGCGTTTTTCCGAGTCTATTACGGTTAAAAGTTTTTTTTAATTTTTTTTTGTTGAAATTTTACCCTTTTTTAATTGACTGGCGGTGCCAAACCACTTTTTAGAATGAACTGAAAATTGGACTATTTATTCAAAATTAAATGGGATACAAAAGTCTCTAATAGACTTTTGTTCCCAGAGTTATAGGAAAAATGTTATAAGCCAAAAACTGACCAAGTATAGAAAAAAAAAATTTTTTTTTTTTTTTTAAAAAAATCCACCTTTTCAAACAAAATTTTAAAAAAAAAATACAACTATGACATTTCTTATTTTTGGTGTGTATAAAAGAGGGGTGGGGCTACAAATTCCTCTATGTACTTTATTCGATGACATTCGTTGGTTTTGAGATATAGCCTTCAAAAAGGTCCATTTTTGGCCAAATTTCAAAAATTCCCAAAGTTTGAGAGGCTATATCTCGCTTCAAACAAAGAGCATTTAATAATGCACTAAATAAATAGTTGTTGCCCTGTCCCTCTTCTAAACAATATCCACAAATAAAAAAAAATTAGTAGGTAGCGTTTTTTTTTTTTTAAATAATTTTTTCCTCCAGAAGGGTACGATTTTTGCAAAATTTTTTTCAAGTGCTTATATAACTTTTTTCTAGACGTGATATCAAAAACCTATTCCCACCAATGCAAGAAATTGGGGCAAAGGTATTCAGTTAAATTTTCAGCTCATGTGGACCAGTGGTTTGATCCAGTTATTCATTTTTTTCAACTTTGGGTCCAAATAAGTTTCAAACCGTTATAGACTCAAAAAAAATGCTCGAAATCAACTCAGAACTTCGTGAAAAAATTCACATACTTTGAAAATTTCAGCTCAATCAGTCAAATAATAAAAAAAAATTTTCAAACAAAATATAAGAAATTAAGATTTTTTTTTTTTTTCTTTTCTATTTCTTTTGACCGCTCCTTTTCTGCTAGTGAATGTTCATCTTTGTGTTTTGATTTTAGATACTCCAAAAAGATTTGGTTGAAATTTTTTTACTTGTAGCACCCTTAGGTTCTCTTCTAATTTTCTGACTGCAGATGTTAACATTTAGCTATTTCGAGCCTATCCTGAAACATTGTAAAGTATTCAAATACTGCAGAAGCTGATCTTTTAGCCGTATATTGACTGAAAGTATAAACAAAATAATAATTTTTAAATAATGCAGCTAAATGATACAAGTTTGATACATAGCAATAAAATAACAATGATATGTATAAATACAGGTTAAATTGATAATTTTATATTTTACATTTTTTCAAACTTTACCTTAGGGTCTTACCTAGGTAAACCTGTTGAATCACTATTATGAATTAGAATATTTTTTTTTTTTTTTAATTTTTGTACTTTTTTAAACTTTAACTATACAAAACTGTAATTTTCTGAATTTTTTTTTTTTTTTTTTTTTTTTGCATATAATCATTAATTTAAGTGAATGTTGGCTATTCTACTCCTTTTTTACAATTAAATAAACCTTATATCTAATTTTCTTAACCTAAAATTTCAGTGCTTTTGACCTCTTTACAAATTTTAGGAAACCCCGGCCAGAACCCCGGCCCCTCCCCGGCCCCGGCCAAATTGTGACCCCCCCGGCCCCGGCCCCCCAAATTCCAACCCCGGTTTCCTATATATATATATATATATATATATATATATATATATATATATATATATATATATATATATATATATATATATATATATATATATATATATATATATATATATATATATATATATATATATATTAAACATCGAAGTTTACAGTTTTCCATTGGGGAATTGAAGCCGGGCCCTATAACACAAAGCTTACAGTTTTACCTCCACGCTACTGGCGGTTCAAAAGAGAAATTCAAAGAGGAGGCTAATTAATAATAATTCACAAGAACAACCTCCAAGGACTTCTCCCGATGGCGACATGTTGCCTCACGCTCAAGCGCGGTCGGGAGAAATCCTTGGAGGTTGTTCTTGTGAATTATTATTAATAAGCCTCCTCTTTGGATTTCTCTTTTGAACCGCCAGTAGCGTAGAGGTAAAACTCTACACTTTTGTGCTATAGTTCCCAGGTTCGATTCCCCTTTAGCAAACTTTAAACCTCGATGTTTATTGAACATTAGTCTACGAGAGTGTTAGCAGACTTTAATTATGTAAAATATATATAATATATATATATATATATATATATATATATATATATATATATATATATATATATATATATATATATATATATATATATATAATTTGCCTTAGGGACTATGGGGAGTCCTGTGTGGTGGTGCTTAACATATCTAAGGGATTTGACTGAGTATGGCATGCGTCAATGCTTTCCAAGCTCTCCTCCTTTGGGTTTCCTCATTCTCATTTGCTTACGTATTTGTGCTTTGCTTTCATTCTAATCGTTCCACTTCAAATGTTGTTGGACTTCTTCCTTTCCTGTCAATAGTTGTTTTCCTCTGGGTTCTGTTTTGTTTCCTACTCTGTTCCTACTTTTCGTTAATGATCTTCTCAACTGCTCATCTAACCTTATCCATTCATATGCCGATGATTCAACCTTCCGTTCTTCTAGTCATTTCAAATGAGTAGATTTGCATTTAGAGTTGCCTCTCGTCTTAATCTGTACGATTCCATTCTTGCTGATCTGGATAGAATTTCCCCAATAGGGTCGCTTCAACCTTGTGAAATTCAACTCTAAAAACTCAACTTCTTGAAATCTCCCTCTCGGACACCACCTAACTTTTCAATTTCTTTCTATGATTCTCCCGTTTCTCCTGTTGACAGTATTCTTGGGCTTCACATAAACCAAAAAAAATGTCTTGGAAACGTCACATTTCGCATTTACTCCAATTATACAAGAGCTTAATCTGTTCTTGTATAGAGTACTGCTCTCATATTTGGAGTGGCTCAAGTTTCACCCGTCTTTTGGATAGGGTTGAGTTAAAATCTAATAGACAAACTGTTCACTCTCTCGAATACATTTAACCCTTTGTCCTTGCGACGTGATGGAAGTATACGAGTTAACCTAGAACAAGTTAACTCGTATACCTCCATTTTTTCGGCGTCCTCGCAAAACAAGGGGTGCACTGTCTGCACATGAATTTTATGTGAACATATTCAACTCCAGGCTTGTCCACTATGGTACTTCCTTCTTTCCAGCACCTATGTTTTGTGGAAATTCTCTTCCATCTTCTGTATTTTCTGCTAAATTTAATCTCAATTACTTTAAAGTTTACGAATGTGTTCACCTACGGAATTTGCGTTAGGTGAAAATTGTAGGGGGTTTTATTTTTCCTAGTATTTTAACACCCCCTTCTTGAGTAGGGCTCCGTCCGTGAGGGGTGGTGATAACTGTAATATATATATATATATATATATATATATATATATATATATATATATATATATATATATATATATATATATATATATATATATATATATATATATATATATATATATATATATATATATATATAGTGATGGCATCCGCATCCGAGGATGCGGAGCATTCCGCAAAAAATTCAACATCCGCATCCGCATCCCGCACTTTCGAAAATTCAACATCCGCATCCGCATTTCAAAAATTCAACATCCGCATCCGCACTTCTCCAAAATTCAACATCCGCATCACATCGCATCCGCATCCGCAAATTAGAAAATATGACATCCGATCCATCACTAATATATATATATATATATATATATATATATATATATATATATATATATATATATATATATATATATATATATATATATATATATATATATATATATATATATATATATATATATATATATGCGAATTGTAGATCAAGAGTGAGGGTGAAGAGAGAACTATCGGATTGGTTTAGCATAGGAGTGGGATTGAGACAGGGGTTTGTAATATCTCCATGTTATTTAATCTATTGATGAATGGTTTACTTAGAAAAATGGAGAGAGAAGGGAAGAGTATTACGTTGAGAAATATGGAGGGTGAATGTGAAGTGAATGTTTTACTTTTTGCAGATGATGCGGCATGTGTTGGTGGCAGAATCTGGAGAAAAGATGAGAATACTTGTGAGAGAGTTTGAAGGGAAATGTGCAAACACGAGATTGAAATTCAATCCAGCGAAGAATAAAGTTATGAGGATTGGAGGTGGGGATGAGGAAATGTGGAGGAAGGAATTGGTTTGTAGAAGTGTAAGAATGGAAACTTGATCAGGCGAATGAATTCAAATATCTAGTAATGTTGGGTGGAAGGTAAGGGTGGGACGGAAAAAGGAATAAAGAACAGAGTGGTAGAAGGAATGAAAGTATTGGGGGCCTAAGAAAAGTATGGAAGAAAGGAAAAATTTTGAAAGAAATAAAGATAAGAATGTTTGAATGTATGTGTTCACCTTCTGTATTGTATGTGTGTGAAAAATAGATGATAATTGCTCGGTCGAGAAAAAGTTTCAATGTCTTTGAGATGAAAGATTTGAGAGCGATATATAAATTGAGAAGGATTGATAGGATTAGAAATGAAAGAATAAGGGAGATGTGTAAATGGAAGAAGGGTGTAATTGATAGAGAGGAGGAGGAAGTGCTAAAATGGTTTGGACATATGTGAAGAATGAAAGAGAACATAATGGTTGGCAAGGTACGTAGATCCGATGTAGATAGGGGAAGGGAAGGGGAGGGGAAATGGATGGATGGAGTGAGAGTGATTTTGATGGAAGGAATTTGAGTTTAGACGAGGGTTGAAGATTTGTGGAGACAGAGATGGAGGGAGGTGGTGAAAGCGTTGAAAGGTAAGAATAGTTATGTTTGTAAGGGAATTGTGGCCGGCACCACCTCACGAAAGTGGGAAAGGTGATAGTGAAATATATATATATATATATATATATATATATATATATATATATATATATATATATATATATATATATATATATATATATATATATATATATATATATATATATATATATATATATATAATAAAATCCGCATCCGCATCAAAATTAATCCGCATCCGCATCCGCATCCGCATCCGAACTTTTCGAAAATTCAAAATCCGCATCCGCATCCGCACTTTCGAAAATTCAACATCCGCATCCACATCCGCATCCGCACTTCTCCAAAATTCAACATCCGCATCCGCATCCGCAAATTGGAAAATATGACATCCGATCCATCACTAAT
>SEYY01020337.1:72500-100000 GCA_009176605.1 Armadillidium nasatum
TCAGTCGCAACATGCGGTGGTTCGACTTCGGAGTAGGAAAGCCTTCTTTGTCTTTCCGTAACTGCTCAATATATTGACTATATATATATATATATATATATATATATATATATATATATATATATATATATATATATATATATATATATATATATATATATATATATATATATATATATATATATATATATATATATATATATTATATATATAAAATTTTCTTCGAGAGAGATATACATCTTTACATCCAAATACTGAGGTTTAATTTCAATGTATGCAACAATGAGTGATTCAATCCTCTCATACTGATCCAGATGGGGAGGAGGCCGAATCATTCAGCATTCTCAATATATATATATATATATATATATATATATATATATATATATATATATATATATATATATATATATATATATATATATATATATATATATATATATATATATATATATATATATCCTCTTGTGGGCAAAGACCAAAGTCCTACTAATTTCCACCAGAGTTGGAAATTCTATTAACCAAACTAAATTAAAGGCAAAGGCTGACAAGTATAGGTACAAGGCGTCGTTTGAGGGTGTGGGAGTCAAAGGAAGTTGGAAAAGTAGATAAAGGGAGTGTACATGTAAGACAGCACAGAGCAATTATGTCTAGGATCAGAGAATTGCACAGAGAAAAAATGAGACTGCATAGAAAGGCGTGTTGTCTGTCATATATATATATATATATATATATATATATATATATATATATATATATATATATATATATATATATATATATATATATATATATATATATATATATATATATATATATATATATATATATATATATATATATATATATATATATATATATATAGTATATATATATATATATATAGTCGGGAGGAACGCAACAAACTCTGGGAGTGTATTCTACACATAAATACATAAAACTATTTGATCCCAGACTTAAACATGGCTTATAATTAGAATTTAATAGACATAGAAAACAGAAACTATAATGAAATATGAGAAAATTAAATAAAAATTCAAAGGAAGGTTAATACAAAATGAAGACAATAGATGATCATTACTAATATCTAATCTAATCAGTAACAATCAAAATGCAAATTAATACATTAAAAAGGAAAACTATTCATCAGGCTTAAAGTTATCTTAACAAGCTGATAAATATGTCAGTACAGACTAATGTGAAAGTGTGCTATGATATACAGTGTGTCCGTATATATATATATATATATATATATATATATATATATATATATATATATATATATATATATATATATATATATATATATATATATATATATATATATATATATATATATATATATATATATATATATATATATATATATGAGTAGCTGACCACTGATTTTTCCTCAATTTCAAATTGAGACATGAAAAAGTGGTTGTTTTCAATGCCTCAAACTCAGTTCTATCATTATTTGACTTAACATACTCTTGAACGCAACTATAACATCTTCAAAAACACACAACTAAAACTTCTGACTAAGCTTAACATTTCTAGTTTATTTTTCTTGTGCTCTTTCTTGGAAGAATCACTTTACTTCTTTCTAAACCTATAAGGTTGAGAGCTCTGAGGAGCCTTCAGAATTTCTTCACGTCACACCAATTGTTTGCTTTTCATATTATGTTGTTCGCCCAGTTTGGAGGATGCCTCAGACATCTGGGGTGGTTCCACTCATACAGCTCTCCTTCAAAAGTTGGAATCTTTCTTTCTGTTTATCATTATTTTCAATCTTATTAACTCTCTCCAGTCTCTTTCTACCTAATGAATTGCTGAGTTTCTCTCTAAATGCTATTGCAAATACAAAACACTGCTCTTCTGAACTCTATAAAAGGTCTCATCCTTTCACTGTCTAACACTATGACTCCAGCTTATCCCCTAAGCCATGCTAATATAAACATATATATATATATATATATATATATATATAAAATTATGTTTATATTACTCCTGAAAGTGTAAAAAGGCTGACAAAAGCTGTCAAGAAAAATGGACAATCGTCTGTACTCTCAAACTTGTAAATTTTATCGAATTTGAAGGTCAAGCTTATCAAACTTTGGAGGGGTTTCAAATTTTATTCAGTTCAAGTAAAATATATATATATATATATATATATATATATATATATATATATATATATATATATATATATATATATATATATATATATATATATATATATATATATATATATATATATATATATATATATATATGCACATTCACAACACTTTATTCGAAACTATTTATGTGAACAAGCAAATCATTACGTGTAGACGTGACTTTACTCAAAAGGATGGGTTCACTAATTGAGTTTTATATAATACGTTTTCACCTTAAATGAAACTCATAGTACTGTATTTATAGCAGAGCTTTTTACTATATCCATTTCAATCAAAATTCATAATAAGGAGTTATTTTACAATATCACTTTCTTTTTCAATGGCAATAGGTTTATCAACTCATTATTTGACTAATAAAATTTGTGCACTAATTATTCAGAAAGACTAATATATTTCATTTAGATTCCAGGACATGTAGAAATAGAAATAACAATACATGATCTAGTACATGTTGTAGCAAAGAGTTCTACTGAATATCTGAATTCAAAAACTTAAATTATTATATTAATTGTGTATATATGCAAAATATATTTTTTGTAGTACATACAGTGGAATGGGTTTTGCTAATTTTAGAAGGATGTACATATACTTTGAGAGTTTATTTACTAATGAGTTTGTGTGTTCTTTACATGTTAGTTTTCATTCTATCATGACTCCTAGGATTTTTGCAGTACTTGTCCGGGTTAGTCTAATATCGTTTAGTTTAATTTTAAAATTATTTCCTACATTTTTGTTGCTTATTATAATGTAAGTGGTTTTTTGTATGCTTAATTATAGTTTATTTGCGTCGATCCAATTTGTGATGTTTGTTAAAGTGCTTTCAACTTTTTTAGAGCGTTTCAGGGTTTCTGTCATTGATCAACATAGATATATCATCTCTGCGAACGAGACAGTGAAGAAGTTGGCCATGGAAACCCAGTCTATTTAGTTTGGTTAATAGGATATCATAATCTATTATGTAAACGCTTTGGTAAAGTCTAGTAACAAAGGGTGGAAGAGTTTATTTTCAAAATTTTTGTAAAGTTTTTCAGTTAGATAAATAATAATAATCATAATAATAATAATAATAATAATAATAATAATTTTTAAACTGACGTAAGCTTCAGTCAAGGAGCAACTATCTTTCTAGCGAAATAATCATTTTTTTATTTAAGATTTTAACATCGTTCGTTTTCTACCGATACTTAAAAACTTATATACAGATACTCGATATAAACTTTACCGATAGTAGCTGATGTCAATACTTGACTCCACCCCTAATATATATATATATATATATATATATATATATATATATATATATATATATATATATATATATATATATATATATATATATATATATATATATATATATATATATATATATATATATATATATATATATATTGTTGGGATTCCGGCATTTTAAAATTAATAAGAAATTTAATTTGTTATACAATAAAATTTAAAGTCAAATTCTTCTATCCATGTTAAAAGTAAATCCCAAGTAGTCAAGGAAACATAATTAAGCAAGAAAAAGTGAGTAAAAATATAATTAAAATAGTCTAATCCAATAGACGTCATGTCTATCTTAGCAGTTACATAGTTACAAGTAGTTTTTAACTTCTTGGAAAGATGCAAATCCCCCAAATTTCACTTTTTATTTTAATTATTTGAAGAACATTTTCAATGGCGGGTTATTGTATTGTATTTTTAATATGTCTTTATGAGGTTTCTGTATCAGAGAATCCCAACAATATATATATATATATATATATATATATATATATATATATATATATATATATATATATATATATATATATATATATATATATATATATATATATATATATATATATATATATATATATATATATATATATATATATATATATATATATATATATATATATATATATATATATTGAATTTTTAAGTCTGCTATACTGGGAATCGAACCATCGACCTCTTGGATGGTAAGCAAGAGCGTTACTAACCGAGCCAAGACAGTACAAAAGAGGAGCCGCGTCGGGAAGTCTCAAGAAATACTTATCAAGCAGACTCCCGAACGGGCCCCTCCCGACTGCACTCTGACACGGGGTAACGAGGTCAAGGTTCTATCCCTCTTTCGCAGACTAATATAATAAATGTATCAAATCTTTTTAAATCCACTAACTGCTCGTGGATTAAAATATTTTGAATTTGGGAGTTCTGTTTAGACTGTGAGAATTTGTTTCTTCCTCGCAGTTACTCCAATTATATAAGGGTCTCATCTGCCTTTGTATGGAGTACTGCTCACATATCTGGGGTGGCTCAGGTTTTACCAGTCTTTTGGATAAGGTTGAATCAAAGGCTAAAAGACTTATAAACTGTTCCGCTCTTTCTAATTCTCTTGACTCTTTATCTTTGCGATGTGACATTGGTGCCTTGTCTCTTTTCTATAGGTACTACAACTGCAAATGCTTGAGGGAACTATCCACTCGTATATCCCAACCTTTACGGCGTCCTAGTAGCACAAGGGGTGCATTGTCGACGCATCAATTTTGAGTGGACATGGGCCACTCCAGGCTTGTGCACTGTGGTTCCCCCTTCTTTTCTGCCACCTCTGTTTTGTGGAACTCTTTCTCATCTTCTGTGTTTCCTTCCGAATTTAATTTCAATTTCTTTAATGCCCGTGTCTGCGCTCACTTATAAAATTTGCGTTAGGTGGGACCTGAAGGGATGGTTTTTATTTTTTGTTTCTGTACTCTTTTTACTTGAATAGGGCTTTGCACGTTAGTGGTGGTGATGTGTGTATATATATATATATATATATATATATATATATATATATATATATATATATATATATATATATATATATATATATATATATATATATATATATATATATATATACAATAAATTTAAAATACCAATAGCAAATAGTCACATGCACTTTCTTATATTTTTTTTTTTTATTTAAATAAAAGAACATTGACATTTATGTTTATTATTAGAGTAAAGCACTAGTAACTGAAATGAACTTGTAAAATTCCCATGCCCTTTCAGATTAATTTATTTTATTAAAAAAGTAAAAGGGCATAGACATTTATGTACTGTTAAAGTAGGTCAACTGTGATAACGTAACAGGAATGTTTTCTAACTAACTAACTAACTATATATACTATATATATATATATATATATATATATATATATATATATATATATATATATATATATATATATATATATATATATATATATATATATATATATATATATATATATATATATATATATATATATATATATATATATATATATAGTATACAGTTTACCACCGCTCACGGCCAGAACACTTTTCTAGAAGGGGGGAGAAATATAAAATAAAAGAAGACCCACCCAATCTGAGTCTAGCTCAAATCTCTCAAGTGAACGCATACGGAGGCCTTAAAGAGAGGAAGATTGAATGCAGCAGAAAAAACAGATGATGGCAGAGTTCCACAGAAAAAATGTGACTGGAAAGGAGGCACCACAACGGACAAGCCTGGGTTTAATATATTTACACAAAAAAATTTATATGAAAGAATGGTACCACTTTTGCTACAAGAGCGACGCAACGGTGGTGGAATGCGAGAGGTCAATTTCCTCGAGCAACTGCAGTTGTAGTACCTGTCGAAAAGAGAGAGAGAGCACCAACGTCACGTTGCAGAGACAGAGGGTCAAGTGAGTTTGAAAGTAGCGGACAGTTTATTTATCTTTTAACATTAGACTCAACCCTATCCAAAAGAAAAGCGAAACTGGAGCACCCTCAAATGTTTGAACAGTATTCCATACAAGGACGGAAGAGACCCTCATATTTTTTTTCTTCTGAGTAACTGCTCAGAAGAAAAAAATTCCCGCAATCTGAACAGTATTCCCAGCTTCTTTGAAGCCGCACTAGCAACCATTGTGATGTGAGGTTTCCAAGAGAGTTTATTGTTTATATTCAGACCAATAATGTTAGGGTTGTTTACAAGTAAGACGGGAGAACCGTTGAAGGAGATAGGAAATTAGGGAAATATTTTTGAGAGGGAGATATGAAGAAGTTGAGCTTTTGAAGTTGAATTTCACAAAGTTTAGGCGACCTCACCGGTAAATCCCATCCAGATCGGCAAGAATAGGATCAGAAAGTTGAAGACGAAAAGCAACTCTAGAAGCAAAGGAGGGAGCAGATTTAAAATGAGTAGAAGATTGGAGAGTTGAGTCATCGGCATAAGAATGAACAGAGTTAAAAGTGGAGATGAGAAGATAGTTGATGAAAAGTAAGAATGAAAGTTGGAGATGGAACAGAACCCTGAGGAACACCACAATTGACAGAAAAGGAGGAAAAGGTCGCTCCATCGACAAGTGTCGAAATGCAACGATCTGAGAGAAAACTAAACATAAGTAAGCAAAGAGATGGAGGAAACCAAAAGGAAGGGAGCTTGGAGATTAGTGATGCAAGCCACACCCAGTCAAAAACCTTGGAAATGTCAAGCGTAACCACACAAGACTCCACATGATCCCTAAGAACAGAAGACCATAAATCAGTAACATAAGAAAGTAAGTCACCATTAGACCTTGAACGTCGAAAGCCGTACTGATGATCTGAATGAAGGGAGTAAGACTCTGGATGATATAAAAAATGAGAGTAAATGGGAGTTTCAAAGATTTTAGACAGAACACAATTTAGAGGGATCAGAGAGGCTACTTTCTTAGGGATCGGCTGAACATGTGCACGCTTACCACATTTGGGCATTAGTATTAAGGAATAGAGAGTAGAGTTGAACAAGGACAGGCGCCAGCTCAGATGCACGCTCCCTCAGAACAAGGGGAAGAATGCCATCCGGGTTGCTGGTCTTCCTAACGTTCATAGTTTTCAGGATCCCATAGACCTTATCATGTGAAATCACAGGTGAAGACATGAATCATCATCATATATATATATATATATATATATATATATATATATATATATATATATATATATATATATATATATATATATATATATATATATATATATATATATATATATATATATATACTCAAAATGTCCAATACATCAATAATCATACTGAAGTTATTTTTAGTTTTCCAATACAGCTAATAATAATAATAATAATAATAATAATAATAATAATAATAATAATAGGGAACACACCTGTAATGTATACGTTTCACCATTTAATAAAATATCCTTATTCAAAAACTCAACCCCAATGGTGTGAAGTGACTGATCATCAAATCTATCAGTAACAAATCTGTTCATTAAGCAAGACTTGCCAACTCCTCCATCACCAAGTAAAACCACCTGTAAATAGTTACAAGTTAATATGGTACACTAAGAATTTAAGAATTAAAATAATATGAGCAATATTGATAATAATAATAATAAATAATAATAATAATAATTAATAATAATAATAATAATAATAATAATAATAATAATAATTTTTTATTTCAATAAACCTTAGAATATATATATATATATATATATATATATATATATATATATATATATATATATATATATATATATATATATATATATATATATATATATATATATATATATATATATATGTGGATGCCACTTATAACTAGGAATTTTTTTTTTACATGAGTGTTCCCCCATAATTTGTTCCAACACATGTAAGCATGACGTGTAAATTTTTAGTAAAATTGAATAATATTAACACATGGGTACTTGCCTTCCAAATTTATAATTTTTTTCTTTTTATTCCTAATTTAGATTTATCTCATTTGGAAAGTAACTGATATAGCTTAAGGTTAAACTGATAATTCTCATAAAATTTTAATGTCAATACCCTTTGACAGAAAGCGTTATCACAAACTATAAATAGCTTGAGAAGTGTAACAAATGATAAGAACATGTTCAAACTAATTAATACAATGTTAGTTTAAGAATAAGCCTAGTTCTTGTTTGGATATGAAATTGTAGTTTCTAAAACTTCAAACTTAACTCGCTAAATAATTTGCTTGCAAGTTTAATGTTTATAATGTTGACTCGAAAGGAAATATTTATTGTTGGTCATTTGAAGCACCAAATAATGGAAAGTAAGCTTTGATCAAAAGAGACTGCTTAAAAGTTTTATTTTACAATATGCAAGTGACCAAATTAAATCTTGATGAAAGTTCAGCCTTGTAATTGATGAGTGCATCATATTTTGGCGGAAAGCCAGAATTCTTATACGAGAATGACACAAATGCAATGAAAAATTGATAAAATTGCATGGAGTGGCATCAATTACTAAAAAACAAAAATATAGTGAACATTTTATGGGTAAAGAGAAAACTTTTGTTGAAAGTTTAGATGATGCATTTGATATTGCTCATCAAAATGCACTACAAATGATAAATATTAATCAAGACAAGCAATTTCTACCGAAGCAAAGAGAAAAAGGACATACAGGTTCAATGTTAGGAATTGATATGAAACAAACTAATAATGAATAAAGAAACTCTGATCATCAAAAGCGAGAAGAAGAACGAAGACAAAAGATTTCTGAATTACCATCAACACCATCAGGTAAGATTTCACTGTTTTTACTACAATATTTGTCAATGCCAACTTTTGTAAAAAAAAAAAAAAAATGAATTGAATTTTTCAGAAACAGATTTTTACAGATTCTTCATCCTACACAAGTTCCAGTCATGATTGGATAACAGATGAAGAAACCGGAACAACTGAGGTTATCATTTCTTCGAAGAGAAAAAGAGCACAAAAAGAAATTTTAATGCCTAGATGAGCGGCAAATTTTGACAAATGTAAAATCTGTGAAAGAGATACAGTTCCTTTATTGTCATCTTTTCTAGATGATGTCTCCTCAGATTCTTCTGAATACATTGTAATAATCTGGCTGTTGTCAGTCCTTCCATTCAGAAAATTAGAGAACAGTATCATAAGTCGTATAGTGAAAAAATAAAGAAAGCCATTTCTACATGTTTAATAAATACAAATGCTGTAACAATTCACTGGAACACAAAATTGTTTTCTGATATTGGAATATCATGTGATAGATTAGGAATCACTGCAACAACATAGAAAAGTTATTAGCGGTTCCGAATTTATCTGAAGGAACAGGAAAAGAAATAGCTGAAAATGTTTGTGAAGCATTGGAGAATTAGGCATTAACAGACAAGGCCCTATCATTTAGGTAGGCAGTACATTTATTTTTTTATTTGTTGGTGCATAATATGTTTATGGTTTTGTTCTCAAAACAGGACATTATAAGAAGAAAAAAAATTTGAAAAAACTTTCAACAAAACTAAGAAGGGAGTACTTTTTTTTTCTCTGAAATTAAGAAAAAAAATCTAATCAAAAAAAGGAAAAAAATACAGTAAATGGAAAAGTCTAGTTTACATCTTTACAAGAACAAAAACAACAAATAATAAATCTCTTACTGAATAACTGTTATAATAATGAAACTGTGTTATTTATTGAAATTATTTTTTAGAGGATTTATAACAAAGAAAAACAAATCTGCTACCTTTGACAGAACATTCAAAAGTAAAAGCTCTTTTAGAATTACAGTATTTCATTATCACTCCCTATTACGACTTCTGATACTAAGTGTGGTTTGAAAAAAGTAAAATATTTTGAACTTGAATATGAAAATGGTACTTTTTTATAACTTTTGATTAACACATATCTCATAAGAGGATGAGCAACAAAGATTGTATCTCTTTTCAGTGTGCAGAGTAAATTCAAAATATGGTTTACAAATCTTTTGACAAAGATGACGTATTTAGTTTTCAGATAAAGTTCTCCAAATTTATATTGAATGTGAGATGTTTTACTGCACCTATTCATAGTGGTTTGGTATTTACTTACAGCATAATGAAGGAAGGGAAAAAGAACTTAATTGAAGTGATTGTCTTCTTAAGAGCAGCGTTCCATATACTTATTAATATTTAAACATATGTAATCTTAATTTAATCATTCTATATATACCCAACATTTTGATGTGCTTTTTTTTTAAAGTATTGAGCATTTAAAATGTTTAATAACATAAATGTACATTTGCTCTCTTATAAATCTATTTAATCAAATAAAAGTCAACTTCTAAGAATTTTTAAAGCCTAGACCTATGATACAATATCATTCAACAATGTGAATATTTGTTCAAGCTACATTGAGATTACAATGCAATGATGGTTTCCCAAGTCAAATGTCATTACTCATCTTCATACCGATGATATACAGTAATTATAGGGAAACAATTTCTGGGTAATGGGTTCCCTTCATATGAATAAGTAAATATTATGTCAAAGATAGTGACTCTCTAGCTTGTGACCAAATCTTATTTATCTCATGTCTGTATGATCATATTTGATTGCACATACATTTGCAAAGGACATAAAAATGATCATAAGTAGCTTATAGTAAGTAGATATAAACTTGTAGTAAACCTACTCATTTTATAAATCAAATATAGTTAAGATCTCAGGCTTTTAACCTTATCAGGTTCCTACCAAGTAATTTATCATTAAGAGTAACACCTTCAAATACCATATATAGTGAGTTTCCTTTATATATTATAAATTGTGTCCATAAAAATTATCTTGGGGTAGAACAAGGTTTGGATCAACTGATACTTTTTAAAAAGGAAATCAGTTATTAAGTACATTAAATCTGTAAAAAGAAATAAAGCACTAAATTGGCCTTAGTCAACTTTACCAAAGCTTTACAGACAATAGATATTAGATATTACTCTGAGAGGTGGTATTAGTTTTCACAATTACTTGTCTATTGTGAAGGAGGTTAAACAATACTCTTGATGAAAATACTTCCTTATATACGATTAATCATGTAGTATATAACATAGACTAAGGTGTGCCAATTGTTTATTCTAAGATTTTAACAAGCATAGAATTATTAAAAATAAAATTAACTATACAAAATATAAGTAATATTAAAAATTACCTTCAAAACTGTAGACCTTCCTCTACTACTTTGTCTTTGGTGAGATGCAGCCATCTGAGCTTTATTAGGCCTATATGTTCTTAAAGTTGGTTTTCAGATATAATATCATCACTATATGTTAACTGTCTTTTAAAAGTAAAATCAAAAAATGAAAATATTTTCTAAACTAATACAGATTTCCAAATTTTAATAGATATAAAGGTAACCTAATAAAAATTATAAAAATATATATATATATATATATATATATATATATATATATATATATATATATATATATATATATATATATATATATATATATATATATATATATATATATATATATATATATATACCTCTGGTGGCCAGAGGCCTACCAAATTCCACTGGAGCTGGAAAAATCTTATCCAGATCAAAGGAGGCCAACATGTCCATATACATGGCATTTGAAAGTATGAAAGTCAAAGTAAGTTGGGAAAACAGATACAGGGAGTGTGTTCCAGACTCTACCAGTTGAGTATATGTAAGATTGAACATAGCGATTAAGTCTGGGGTCAAAGAGTTGGACAGAGAAAGGATGAGACTGTGTAGAAAGGCGTGTAACACGAGCTCTTCTCAATGGAGGAGGCATGCGACGAGAGAGTTCAGAAGAGCAGTGTCTGTTGTAATAGCGATAGTAAAGAAAGAGTGATGCAACAATTCGATGGGAAGAAAGAGATTGAAGAGAGTTAGTAAGACCAGGAGAGTTGATGAGATGAAAAGCCCTTGACTCCACCTTCTCTAGGAGAGTTGTATGTGTGGAACCACCCCAGATGTGTGAAGCATACTCCAAACAAGGGTGAACAACACCCTTATACAGAGCAAGTAACTGGGGTGGTGTGAAGTAATTCTGAAGGTGCCTCAGAACACTCAAACTCTTAGAAGCTTGTTTAGAAAGAGAAATAATGTGATCTTTCCAAGAAAGATCATGAGAAAAAGAAACTCCAAGAATATTGAGGACAGATGAAGGTTTGAGTTGTGTTTTCGAAGAAGATATCATAGTTGTGTTGAAGATTGTGTCGAGTAGAAAGATGGAGGAATTGAGTTTTTGAGGCATTGAAAATGACCATGTTTTCTCTGCCCCAATTTGACAATTTTTAAATATTATATTTAGTAAAGATGTAATTTCATTTAACTCAAATGAAATGCTGTACACCTATTCATTACATGTAAACTAGAGCTATTGGTCTCTAAACTGCTATCCAACCTTTCCTCAGTAAACACTGACACAAAAGCATCGAAAATATTAACCAATTCCTTATCCGAACTTACTAAATTCCCTTCAATTTTAATTGGGCCAATTTTCATATCCTTGCTTTTAAATTTATAGTAGCTAAAAAACTTTTTCAGGTCTTTATTACTGTTCCTTGCCAAATTAATTTCTGCCATTCTCTTTGATCATCTTATTGACTGGTTAAGTTCATTCCTAATTCTCTAATAATGTTCCAAATCTTCCACCCTGCTCCTACCATTGAATATTTTAAAACATTTATGCTTTTCACTGACTTTCTCTTTTATCTCTCTACTCCAATTGTTTTCTATTCGCCACCCTAATAGGTTTACCTTTAAAACACACAGACTCAATGGTAGCCAATATTTGCTTGAAGTATTCCCACATGAGACAATTTTGACCATTAAACTCCTTATCCCAGTGAATTTCATTGAACATTGCTCGGACTTTCCTAAAATCTCTGTTTAGAAAATCTAATATCTTTTTCCTATTGACTTGCAATTTGGGCCCAGACCTCACATTCCAGTTAAATGTAATAATATAATGATCACTAGCTACTAAATTTTCCCTGACTTTGACATCATTCACCATATTTTCATCATTTGTTAATATTAAATCTAACAATGCTGCATGCCTTGTCGGTTCTTGGACCACCTGACTCAAAAAGTTGTATTGAATACAATTTACAAATACTGAACTTCTATTAATTATACTACTCAAAGTATTCCACTCAATGTCTGGAAAATTAAAATCTCCCATTATGACTATCCCTTTTACATTATTTTGACATGCTACCTTGATTTCCTTCACCATTTCTTCATCTAATACTTGATTCTGATCAGGAGCTCTATAAAATGCTCCTATCCTGTATGATTTATTATACATAAGAATATCTACCCACAGAGATTCCACATCCTGAATTGTTTTAATGTCCGCTATTAACACTGATTCAATATTGCTTTTAACATAGAGTGCTACACCTCCACTATTCCTTTCATTAACCCATGCCTCAGTAATGCAAATAATGTCGAGATTCTCATCTATAATATAACTAGTCAACTCATCTTTTTTGTTTCTAAGGCTCTGAGCATTTGTGTAAAAACATTTCATACTAAACATGTCCTTATATGTATCCTTTTCCATCATTGAATTTCTAGTAATGTCACCATTTTTATTAATAGGCCCATATTTAAAGCACCTCTATTTTTATTCATACCACCATCAGTATTAAAATCACCATCTCCACAACTAGCAGTGCCAATATTATGCCCTTCACCCTTATCCGGTAGACATCTCTCCAGCCTGTAACTTAGAAGCTGAACACCTTCTTGACTAAGGTGAACTTCATCTCTTGAAAACAGATTCTTGTCCTGAAATTCTTCCCAGTGATCTAAAAATCCAATATTCTCTGATAGACAAATTCCTAACCCTTTCATTTACACCAAAGGCCTGACTTTCCCATTCTAGTCCTGTTCCCAACCTAGGTAATATACCTGACACTATGTATTTCCTTTTTTTTTTTTTTTTTTTTTAATGAAAAAGTTCACATCTCACGGGCATTGCCCTATTCGAGGAGAGGAACTTTTCTAGGTAGTATAAACCTAGGATCCCGAAGTGGGATCGAACCGGCGCCCTCTAGCACGTGAGTCAATCACTTTACCGTTTGAGCCACTAACTTTCAGTCTTTCAATCAAATTCTTATAGCTTGCTATCAGTTCCTCTGACTTTCTATAACCTATATCATTTGTCCAACATTGACAATCACTCTTGCATTCACATTCGTATCTGTAATCTCCCTATTTATTCTGTCCAAAATATCATTTACTCGTGCACCTAGACAACATACTCTCATTCGTTTCCATTTATCTGTATTTCTAAAAGCCCTATCTAAATATCAAATCTGAGAGTCACCAATCAGTATTGCCTCAGTCTTCCTCTTGGGAAACCCAACATCACAACTGGCCACTTTAGATTCCTCCCCATCAGAAAGACAGCTAAACCTGTTTCTACAGGTCATAGGTCTAGTGTATTATATACTGAAGAAAAACAACAAAAATTGGGTTGGAGAATCAAATTCAATAAATTTAATAATTAAAGAACTAAAAATCTTGTTATAAAATGATATACTTAGGCTAACTACACCAAATATGCCTACATCTTATAGCAATATACATAGAAAATGACTACAAAAATTATCAACATTAGCATATTAATATTTCATAATGTTGTTGCTAAATATTTGAAATACTTCAATTCATTTTAGCAACTTTTTATTTATTTTTTTATTTAGGTTAGGCCTACTTGCTAGCCATTAGTATACATTTACCCTTTAAATTAAGGTTAGGTTACCAAACTATTTTTTAAGATTAATATCGATTTATTCCTATATTAGTATCCATATATTTTTTGATTATCTTCCTCTGCCTAATTTCTTACACCATATTATCAAAGTCGCAGATGATATCCAAGCTTTATAATTTCGGAAAGCTTTATAATTTCAGAAATCTATTTGGACAACATTTTAAAAACAGATTTTGATTTTTAATTTTGCAGTTGGTATTCCTTTATCCTGTAACAGCAATAATCTGAATCATTGGTTGTCTAAATTAAAAGTACATGTCATTTCAGTGTCTAATTTTCATTTTATCACCAGCACTTACCCTTAGATATATCATCATGTGCCATGCATTTGTTTTTCACTGTAGTACAGCAATAATATTACAATATTTTCTTTAATATTACTATTTTTTAGAGAATGCTAAAAACTTTATTACTCATGATTACCAACTGCTTTTTTCATTCACAGAAAACAAAATAGCATCAGTTCTCAAAAACACATATCCATCTATTTTTACTACCTTAAGTGCATTTTAATTTAGCAAATTTGATTACCCAAACCATTTTTGTCGTTTTTCTTCAATATACATTACATTTCCTGTTTATATTTTGAATAACTCCAGGTGAGAGACGAATCATACATACTCACCTTGTTTTTGATCATAGTCACATTTATAAATTTAAATGTGATAATTTAATATTAACTGAATTACATGGATTACTGAGATGATTCATTCCTTAATTAAATAAAAACTGTAGAATCTTGATAACTAATTCTCTAAGTAAGCAGTATTGCAATAGTAAAATTTAATTAAGAAGCAAACTATAGCTTTTATAGGCCTTATTGCTTCAGATTATGCTAGCATAGTTTAATTAAAACAATGATACAAGGAAATAATCATAAAATTTTAGTTAAAACTTCTTCAGTAGACAAGATAACTAATTTATTTATTTCAAGCCTTCTGAGCAATTCGACAACGTCAAACAACAATTTGTTTGCTGGAAGATACTTGTCATAATTTGTGTAATCAGCTGACTGAGTGATGGTAAGGTGCTCTAATGTGCGAAGTTCATAGCGGCCGAAATAATTTTAAAGGCGTACATGTGACCTTGGTTTTTGTAGTTGACTAGTTGAGTTATATTATTGTATTTATATATGTATACTAAAGTATAGGAATATACTTTGTTTACACAATTTTGTAAGCTTTCATCCCAATATTGATATTCAATTTGAGCACAGTACCGTGATTTGATTTACCTTTAATTTATAGAAATTAAAAGTAAACATCAGAATATATTTTAATAATTAATTAATTTTAGTTAAAACTTCTTCAGTAGAGAAGATGACTAATTTATTTACTTCAAGCCTTCGAAGCTCATAATTTACCATGATAAATTTTATTTTTTTATATTCATGTAACAATCGGGTGGCCTTGATGTAAATTTTGATTGCATAAAAAAAACAATCTTTGAAACAGGAAAAAATTTAAAATAAAAAATTAAAAAAAAAAAAAAAAAAAATACATGGGCGTATACCAGTAGGACTTTCCTTTCAGACTTCAGTTCTTCCATTGGTTTTCCTTTGCATCGGCCGCATTGAACCAATTGAGGGTTTATGGTTGAGATTCTGGATTACGTAGAAGGTGGTTGAATTAGAATATGCTTCCAGAAGAAGAGTGCTCCTCGTCAAATTTTTCTTTGAATTAATATTAAGTTTAATTTTAAAGAGTGTTTTAAAGTTAATGTGTTAAGGAATTTCGTGGAACTAATAATGCGCTCATTTGTGTTCCAATTTAACCTGATAGTAAATAACTAGATTATTTCAAATTAAACTTTTAAGCTGTCATTTTTATATAGTTTAGGTTATGGGACCGACCGGAGCTGGAATTTTGCCAGGGCCGGGGTTTGGAGTTACCCAAATTTGGCCGGGCTGCCGAAAATTTGTAAAGAGGTCAAAAGGACTGAAATTTGAGGTTAAGAAAATTAGATATAAATTTAATTGAGGTTTATTTAATTATAAGGAAGGAGTAGAATAGCCAACTTCATTTAAATTAATGATTATATGCATTTTCTCAAAAAAAAAAAAATCAGAAAATTATAGATTTTGTATAATAGAAGTTTTAAAAAAGTACAAAAATTATTATTATTTTTTTTTTTTTATTCATTATAGTGATTCAACAGGTTTACATAGGTAAGAACCCTAAGGTAAAGTTTGAAAACATGTAAGATATAAAATTATCAATATAACCTGTATTTATACATATCATTGTCAATTTATTTTATTGATATGTATCAAACTTATCATTTAGCTACATTATTTCAAAATTATTATTTTGTTTATACTTTCAGTCAATATGGTTAAAAGATTTTGACCATTTTTCTGAGTCTATAACGGTTTGAAAGTTATTTGGACCCAAAGTTGAAAAAAAAATGAATAGGTGGGTCAAACCACTGGTTCACATGAGCTGAAAATTTAATTGAATAATCTTAGCCCTAATTTCTTGCATTAGTGGGAACAAATTTTTGATATCACATCTAGAAAAAAAGTTATAAGATCTCAAATTTTTTTTAAAAAAAAAATTTGCAAAAATTGTACCCTTCTGGAGAAAAAAATTATTAAAAAAAAAAAAACTCTTATCTACTAATTTTTTTTTATTTTTGGATATTGTTTAGAGGATGGACATGACAACAACTTTTATTTATTGCATTATTAAATGCTATTTGTTTGAAGCGAGATATAGCCTCTCAAACTGGGAATTTTTGAAATTTGGTCAAAAATGGACTTTTTTGAATGGATATATCTCGAAACCAATGAATCGCATCAAATAAAGTATAGAGAGGGATTTGTAGCCCCTTTCCTCCTCTATACACCCACCAAAAGTAGGAAAAGCTATAGTTTGTTTTTTTTTGTTTTTTTTCAAAAAGATGGATTTTTTTTTTTTTTCCAAAAAAATATAAATATTTTTTTTTTGATAGGTGGTCAGTTTTGGGTTTATAACATTTTTTCTATAACTCTGGGAACAAAAGTCTGTTATAAGATTTTGTAGCCCATAGAATTCTGAATATAAAGTCCAAATCTCAGGTCATTCTGAAAACTGGTTTAGCCCAACCAAAAAATTTGAAAAGGGTCAAATTTCCAAGAAAAACTTGTTATATATATACTCATAAAAATGCTATAAATGGACTTTTTTTTTTACTGGGAAAAAAAGCTATATACACTGAAAATGTCAGGAGATACGGCTGAAAATTAAAAAAAATTTTTTTTTGAAATTTGACTGTCCCATTAAGTATAATTTGCTATTTTAACCCCGGCAGGCAAATCCTGGTTTTCCATGAATTTTAGCTAGGGTTTGCCTGGGCCCCAATCAGTTAATTACATAGGTCCAACATGGGAATTCATGGTGGAAGAAAAATGAACATGATGAAGATGTTGAATCAGGATCAAATCCTGATAGTCCTGGTATAGAACATGCAACTTTCCCAATTTCATCAAGTTATGAGAGTTTTACTGAAAGTATTATGAATTCAAGATAAAATTTAATGACAAATATTACAAGCTGTTGAAACTCTAGATATTATAAATGTCACACAACCCTTTCAAATAGATAATGGGTCTATACCTACTGAAGAACATAACTTTTTGAGCTTTGCCTAATCTAGGAAGAGAAAGTTATTCATGCTTTAAGATAAGAGACTTTCACCAGTATTAAATATATCTAGTAGTTTTGGTAATGCAACAAATAATAAACAATCAGATACCTGATTATATTAGATTTTTATATGTTCAAACAGTAAATTCAAATCAAATTTTAAGAAAAATAAATCCATTTGTATTATGCATTGCTATTGAAACTATCACAGGAGGTCCAATCAAGTCAGCAGGATATTGTAAAACTGGAAGCCTATTACTAGAAACATAATAAAATGCAGACAAAAATATTGTTACAGGCAAAATCTATTATTAATGGAACATACACATAGAAGTGACAGTTGCAAGAAATTTGAATATATAATTCAAGGAACAATTCTAGCACCAGAATTAGCCAGTTTAAATGAAGAAGTACTAAATTATTTAAAATCAGAAAATGTACATGTAAGAAGAATTCTTAGAGGTAAAGAAAGAATTCCTACAAATATTTTAATTCTCACTTTTGGTGGTACAGAATTACCAGAACATATATATTGTGGATATATATCTTACCAAATAAGAGTATATTACCCAAATCCTCTAAGGTGTTATCAATGTTAAAAGTTTAATCATGGTAGTAAAAATTGTAGAAGTACAACAGCATGTGAATTTTGTGATGAATCCCATGGTACAGAAATATGCCCTAAAAATTGTGAAACAAAATGTTTAAATTGTAAAGAAAGTCACCCAGCTTACTCTAGAAATTGTATGCATTTTCTAAGAGAAAAACAGGTAAACAAGATAAAAGTACATCAGGAGACTACATTTGATAATGCAAGGAAGCTATATAAATGGCAGTATGAAAGTTTGCAATCAGAATTTTCAAGTATAAAAGAGACATATGTTGCTACTGTGAATAAGTCAAATGGGATTGAAAATAGAAATAATAATATAGATACAATTCAGGTAGAAAATTCAAAAACATGAAATCCAAGTAATGCAACTTAGGTAGAAATTTCAGTAACAGAAAATTCTGAAACAATATTAGTAAATAAAAACAATCCAAGTAATAGTATTAATATAATAAATATAGAAAAGAATAAAATTGTATCATTAATAACAGAAATTGGTCAACTGATGATTCAGAAAAAAAATGAAATTGAAATATCCAAAAATATTCCAATAATCTCATAAAGACTTAATATGTCCTCAATTTCTTTAACTGAAGATGATGCTTATAAGCTCCTATTTGGAGATATAAATTCAATAGATAAGCAAACCTAACAGTTTTATTAATTTTAATATGGACAATAAATTGAATATATGTCAGTGGAATATTAGAAGATTTCAAGTAAAAAAAATATACTTAGAACATTTAATAAATACCTTTACTTTAAATATTTTTGCTCTACAAGAAACATTCTTAACACAAGAGAAAAAATTTAAGTTTTCAAAACTTTAATATCTTTCGCAAAGATAGAGATCATAGGGGAGGGGGTGCTATGATAGGAATTAAGAATTTTATTCCTTCTTGTGAGATAAAGTTAAAAACAAATTAAGAAGTTGAAAATTTTTTAGTAAATCAAAAAAACTTTACTACATGTAATATTTACATTCCACCATCTTTAAGTGATGCAGTAGAACAGATTGAAAATGTATTAAAACAATGCCTGAGGATGATCCTGTATTGTTTAAAAGTTTAGTTCAATCCATTAATCATACCATGAAATAAAATTTTTTTGATAAAATAAAAACATTTGCAGACCCTCACCTAGTGCTCCAATAATTTTGATGACCTCAGAAAAGTTCCCAATATATTCTCCACATGATGTTAGTATGAAATTAATAGCTCATTTTACCAGTTTAAACAGTATTCAGTCATACACTGAATCTTTTGTATACAATATGGTAGAATCTGAGTTTCAGGATAGGCTATAAACTTTGCATTTAATGAACATTTTTACAATGGGTCTTTCACCCTTCAAGAGTTAAATAAATCTATTTTTCAGATAAAGAAACTCTGCTCCAGGTGTAGATATGATAATTCAACACCTTACATTTTTAATAAATTGAATCTATTAGAAAAAATAGCATTTTTTTTTTTTGTTTCCTATCTTGGTAACTTAAGTTTAGGGATCAAACCCAAACTTTTAGTACTGATGTATATATATATATATATATATATATATATATATATATATATATATATATATATATATATATATATATATATATATATATATATATATATATATATATATATATATATATATATATATATATATATATATATATATATATATATATATATATATATATATATATATATATATATATATATATATATATATATATATATATATATATATATATATATATATATATATATATATATATATATATATATATATATATATATATATATATATATATATATATATATATATATATATATATATATATATATATATATATATATATATATATATATATATATATATATATATATATATATATATATATATATATATATATATATATATATATATATATATATATATATATATATATATATATATATATATATATATATATATATATATATATATATATCAAGGTACTGATCATATGAACATCTTCAATGAGTCTGTAATAATCTGGATAACAAGAAACTCTCTACTGGCTATGTTTAGCAAGTTGGCATCACTTTCCACACCTTCAACATCAGCATGTTCAAAATTAGGGCCTTCTTTGAAGATGGATCATTTCTAAAGGACTTTGGTCACAAAGGTCCCCAGATTTTTTCCTTCTGGGCAGGTTGAAAGAGAAGGAGTATCTAAATAAGCCACATACTCTTATGCAACTGAAAGACAACATTCAGACAATTAACACTGTGACTACCAATATTTTGGCAACAACCTTCCATAACATGGAAAAGTGTATGCAGGCATGCCTTGATGCTAATAGCAATCACTTCCAACACTTGTGATGTCAGCATAATTCTCACGCACCAAGGCTTGTTTGTGGCAAATTTTATTAACATATGACCACTACTTTGATATCTAAAACACATATCTGGGTCTGAGAGCAAGTGGGACAGACTGTATATAAATAACATATAACTTGTGGGATAGAATCCATTTTGACAGACCTAAAGTTTCATATTTTAATAAATTTTTATATGTGTGACTTCAGAATTACTAGATATTACCAATATCATAAAATTTTAATATTATGGTCATTTTTTATTTTTCAATCTTGTTTTGACCTTCATGAATTCAGTAAAAAAAATGGTACTGGTAAATTCTAGAAGGTATCCTATCAGTATCATGTGGTGTAAAATTATTGGTATTGGTTTTGGTTGAAATTTTGGTATCACTCCATCCCTAATATATATATATATATATATATATATATATATATATATATATATATATATATATATATATATATATATATATATATATATATATATATATATATATATATATATATATATATATATATATATATATATTATCTTTATAGAACAACATATATATAATTTTTCTTTATACTAGCAACAAAAAATAATGGAAGAAAAACCAGTAAATATATCATTAAGTAAAGAAAAAGAAAATTCACTGACAGAAAGTCAAAATGTTAAGAACCTATCGTCAGACACAAATGATAGTTCAAGTTGGCCTCCCCCTTTATATCCAGCATCTACTTCAAATTCAGTTATAAATGAAACATCAAGTTTAACACATCCACCAGAAGAAGAATTTACTACTTATTTAGATGTTGAAAAAATTCAAGTTCCAGACTCTGATGTATGATATTTGTATTTTCAATTGTTTATATATTATTATTATTATTATTATTATTATTATTATTATTATTATTATTATTATTATTATTTCAGATTTTTGTTAAGGGATTATTTCATTTGATGAAATAATCTTATCTAATTAGTTTATTATATACCATAATTTCCTAATTATTATTGATTTATTGCTTCAAGTTAAATTGAGTTGAAACATAGTGAAAGATGTCCTTGAGATCATGCATTAATCCTGGAGAATGGAAAAGACTAGACAAATTTCCAGATTATATTCAAATATACATTGATACATAGAGTTTGAAAATGTGTAAGTCAAAAGTAGTGAGGAATTAGAAGACAACTGTGTTCCAGATTTTACTGTTAGAGTACATAAAGGAATAGAATGAGCATAGCAATGAAGTCAGGGGTCATCCAAAAAAGGATGAGTGTATGGAAAGAAAAGTCATACAAGTTCTTTTTAAAGGAGATGGAAGTGTGCTACTAAATATTTCAGAAAAGTACTGCATGTTCTCGGTTGAAAGGAGATTTCTCAAAGGGGATATGATACAAGTTTACAAAATAATTGCATCTGACAGTAATACAGAGAATGAAAAATACTTTATAGTGGACCGTGGAAGAGCAACTAGAGGACATGATAAGAAAATTAAAAAGAAGCCATGCCATCTCGATCTAAGAAAATACTCTTTCAGTAATAGAGTTGTTAATTTTTGGAATGGATTGCCACAAGAGATCGTTAACTGTGATTCTCTTGTCAAATTTAAAAGGGGGTTAGATAGATGTATGGATGGTTTAGGTATTATACAGAAAAACTTGACTAAGCCAAGTTGGCTGGTATATATGAATTTTAAATCAGCCTATGACTAAGCCTAATGGGCAGTTTCTTTTATATTGGGTGATGGTTCATTGAATGTTGCATGTATAATTGGGCTTAGTTTTATTTTTATCTTTGCATGAGTAAACTGATGACTAGGGATAGGATAGACCTAGTCTTTCGTGCATGTATTAGTATTGATAGTTATTATTTGTTTGGACTGGGACAGTCTCGATAGGCCCTTGTGGCTTCTAACTCTCCCTATTTTCGTATGTTCCTTGTAACAGTTATGGTATAAAGAAAATGAAATAATTATTCTGTTGTTAGAAAAAGAGAGAGAGAAAAAAAAAATGTTTGAGTGGTGTTTTTAAGGCAAAAAGTATAGCTACACCCTTTGAAGAAGAGCTGCATGAGAGGAACCACACCATGCAGGTGATGTGTACTTGATACAAGACATTTCACCCTTATACAGAACCAGCAGTTGAGATATTGTGAAGAAGTTATAAAGGTACCCCAGCATCCCTAATCTCTTGGAAACTTGTTTAGCGAGAGAAAAATTATAATCCTTCCATGCAAGAATATGGGAGAATGAAGTAGTAGTAATAATAATAATGACCGAGGGAGTTTAAGTTATATTTTTAAAATGGTGTTTGTTGTAAGGAAAATTACGCCCTAGGTTAGTTGGCTAGTTGGTCTATCATCAGCTATTTGTAAGTGAAATGTAGTTTTTTAAATATAAAACAAATAATAAAGGCTGTAGTTATATGCATAAGAGTGGATATGTAATGATGTGGCTAATTTAAAAATATATATTCGTGAAAAGTAATAAAAAGTAGTAGTGGATAGAAAAGAACTTTGAGTAAATGACTATTAAAAAATTTAAATCATGAATGATGGATATCTGCATCATGTTTTAGAAATGGATAGATTCCGATAGCCTTAAGTCTTAACAATGAAGTTGATTGTTATGATTGTTATGACCAGAAGTCATAAAAAAAAAATAAAGATGTTATGCCATCTAGAAGTGAGAAGGTATTTTTTCAGCAACAGTGTAGATAATTTCTAGAATGGTGTACCACAAGGTATTATTGATAGTAACTCTCTTTTAACTTTTAAGAAAAGGCTGGATCAATATTTGGATGATCAAGATAAACTATGACTGACTCTTCTTTTAAGGCAACATATTTTAGTGAGTGTTTTGACAATCCTTTGTGATATCAGGGATTTTGCTTGTTAGTTTAGTTAGAGTTTAGATGACTTTTTTATTTTGGTTTTTTTTTTTTTTTTTTTTTTTTTTTTTTTTTTTTTTTTTTTTTTTTTTTTTTTTTTTTTTTTTTTTTTTTTCTGGGACAGTCTTGTGAAGAAGTGTGTTTTCTAACTGTCATTTTTTTTTTTTTTTAATCATATCTATGGTACTTTTCTCCTGTAGTGAAATAGCAACATTTTGTGTTGAATTTGGTGTTGAGGCTAAATAATTGATGGTTCTCAATTTTTACAATCGAGTAAAAAACTTTATAATTATTTAAGGATTTAATCTATTTTCATATATATATATATATATATATATATATATATATATATATATATATATATATATATATATATATATATATATATATATATATATATATATATATATATATATATATATATATATATATATATATATATATATATATATATATATATATATATATATATATATATATATATATATATATATATATATATATATATATATATTATATATATATATATTATATATATATATATATAATATATATATATATATATATATATATATATATATATATATATATATATATATATATATATTATAATATATTACCATAAAAATAATTTCATTATTTTATTTTTATGAAAGACAATGTGATATATAGATTGTTTTGACCTCAGATATTTTAACTTTGTGGGAACATATTCAGTTAAAATTTTGGAGTAAGCCAAGTTGGGCATAATTTGTTCTTTACATTTGTTCTCTTATCTAAAAAAAAAAATCTTTGTACCTCAGTATGCAATATGGAGTAATATATTTAAAAGCTAGGAACTATGTGCAATATAAAATTATTATTATTTATTTTCAGAAAATATTTAGCTTTAGAAAATTATGGGCATTTACTGGTCCAGGATTTTTAATGAGTATTGCTTACCTTGATCCAGGAAACATAGAATCAGATTTGCAGTCAGGATCTCTAGCTGGTTATAATGTAAGTTGCATTTTTCATATTGACAAAACTTTCAATATTCCAATGAAATATACCGGTATATATATATATATATATATATATATATATATATATATATATATATATATATATATATATATATATATATATATATATATATATATATATATATATATATATATATATATATATATATATATATATATATATATATATATATATATATATATTTTTAAGATGTAATGTTAATTTGTATAATATTTTGTACATATTCTTAACAGTTATTATGGGTTTTAATGTGGGCAACAATACTTGGTCTACTCATGCAGAGGTTAGCAGCCCGATTAGGTACTGTAACGGGAATGCATTTGGCAGAAGTTTGCTACAGACAGTATCCCAAATATCCCCGTTTACTCTTATGGATAATGGTTGAAATCGCTATTATCGGTTCAGATATGCAAGAAGTTATAGGGACGTCTATTGCTATTTATCTTTTATCCAATCAGACGTGAGTGAAATATATATATATATATATATATATATATATATATATATATATATATATATATATATATATATATATATATATATATATATATATATATATATATATATATATATATATATATATATATATATATATATATATACAGGATGTTGCAAGATTAATGGTACAAAATTTAACAGTGAGTAGGGAAGTGCAAAATAGGCACATTTTATTTTGTGTCCGCAAATGTTTAGTTTAATAGATAGTGTGCATAAAGGTTAAGAGTAGGTATTCGATGGAAAATCAAATACCAAAAGGCAAATCTAACATTTATTGTTCACAATCGTTATTTACAATAACTGTTTGATATATCTACCAACAACATCAATGCACATGCGATATCTACGTCATAGTGCCTGTTGTATGTTTTCGAAGAGGCCTGGCACCACGGCAATATCTGCAGAAGCCACTGCAGTTCTTGCTACGAGATCCACCAATAACAGAAATCAAGATTATTCACATCTGAAGAACTCGCATGTCAGGACATTAGACCATTCCATCCAATCCATTGATTTGGAAATTGAACATCCAGGCAATTTCGTACACCAGTATCAAATTGTGCTGGAGTATCGTTTTGTTGATACCACATTCTTTTGCTGATAGCTAAGGGTTCATCCTCTAATAATCCAGGAAGTACTTCCTGGAAAAATATGTTGTATGCATTTTCGGTGAGAGGTGTTTTCAAAATGTATGGTCCATTAATGTGGTTATGTATAATACCAGCCCAAACATTCACACTGTTTATGCACAATATGTGGGTTGTTTGCATGCCCTTTGTTATTGTTATGCAAATTGAACACGCCATCACGCCGGAAATATGTCGCATCTATGAACAATATATATTTTGAGTTTTTCTCATTTACCTTCTGATCCAGAAAAAAAAACTGCACGAATTGCACTCGAGGACCGTGATCCAATGGTTGCAAACCCTGTACCCTCTGAAAGTGATATAGATGGAAACTATTATCTCTTAATACACGACACACTGCAGTATGATCTCCGATCTCCATATCTGCTGTTGCGGCTCTGGTGCTAGTGCGGGGGTGACGATGAATATGACGTTATACCTCTTCCTCAATACGCAGACGCATCTTGGGCTACCGACATCTACACTATTAGCTCCGAATGTTTCTGATTCACGCAATCGTCAGTGCAGGTTTGTGAACCTTCTAGGACCGGGAACATACCGATTCGGAAAACGATCTCTGTATATCCTTGCTGCACATCTTGCATTACCATTTGCAGCACCATACGATAGGAACTATGCATGTTGTTCATTTCCACATTAGCACATTTGTTAGACAATTCATGTTGCCGGTTATGCGATTACAAATGGCATTTGCTCACATTCTGTATTCGACCTTACCTTGCTATCCACGCATATTTAAATGTTCGAGAACTCTCTTTATTACAAGCTATATATTGTAAACTAAACATTTGCCGACACATGTGCACCTCGGTTGTCCACCTTTCTTTTGTATACCTCACTTCAACCAGCCCCATGAACAAAATTCCAATGGTGTGAGGCCCGTAAACTGCCAGCTAATAGGCTCACCTCGACCATCCACCTTTCTGGAAAAGTTCCATTTAAATATTGTGACCTGGCTAACAAAATGTGGAGAAACCGCATCTTACTGATAGTACATATAGCATTTCTTATACTTAAAAGAACATCTAATAGACCTTGTAACTCATTTTCAAAAATTCCAAATAACGTTCTCTTGGTATGTGATTCTCAATAATGAAAGGACTAATTTTCGTCAGACCATCAATGAGAGTTGCAGGTATTT